>JAWNPV010000183.1:0-29723 GCA_035078785.1 Collessia kirishimana
GTGTTGGGCAGGGCAGCGGCAGCGGCGGCGGGGGGGGGCGGAAAGGGAGACGGATGCCAGGCAAAGAAGGGAGAGGGCAGCAGGTAGCCGCCTAAGTGTGGCAAAGCCATTGCGGAAATGCTTTGCTGACTGCGCTTTTGGCTAGACAAAGTAACAGATAGCAAGCGACGGTTGCAATTAAAATTGCAGTTTGGTGAGATGGAAAAAGGTAAGAGAGATGGCCAAGGAGATGGCCGAGGAGATGGCCGAGGTAGATGGCATAGGAGTTGTGTGTGGCTTAAACCGTTTACGTCAAGACCTGGCAAACACGACAAACCAATTGAGTTGATTGTCATAATCATATGGCAAAAAAAGAGTTCGGCGAACAGCTCTTGAGCTGCTCTTTATCTGGGGACCGATCTGCTGCTTCTGCTTTAGCTATTTATGGTTGAATTTTCAGTTCCACACGTTTCCAAGTTCTATGTGGTTAAAGCCCTTGTGGTTTACAATTTATTAAACTTTCCTAAAGACAACAGAGACAACCAAGTCAGCTGGCCAGTAGGGAGATCTCTGTTTGGCATTCTCCTTCTGACTTCTCCCCATGGAGGTCCATGGAGGGTGCAGGAAAAGTCTCCAAATTGATTAACAGCGGCGGCTGTAATAAACCAGATTTTGATCAATGATCACAGCCATTGAATGGCACAATTTTGGACAGATAGCCTCGCACTCGGTTGATTTCCTTTCCATTTTTTGGTTTTTGTGCACCAGGAATTATAAGTGGTTAATGCTTTTCCTTGAGAGCTGTTTTGGTTGTTGTGGCTGGCAGCAGTTGTTGTAATTTGTGCTCATAAACTGTTTAATTGCAAATTAGCAATGGCATGCAGACAATAACAACAGCAGCAACAGCAGCAGCAGCAGCAACAGCAACAACAACAGCAGCAACATTGTAGCTGTACTTGCAGTTGCATGTTTCTTGGCCATAAAAAACAAAAATACTCCTCGAAATAAAAAAAAGCGCGTAAATGTTGCAGAAAATTGCAAAAAAAAAGAGTCAGTTGATGGCCAAGAACCGGGTAACAAGCACAGAGAAAGAGAGAAAGAGAGAGGATGAGACAGCTGCTGCAATGACAAGCGGAAGGTGGAAAGCCAGAAGCACTTTTAACTGGAAGAAAACATTTAAGGAGCATTGATATGCCAAGATACAGTTCTTGGCTGCCTATGATAAACGCAGATAATGATAGATGTTCAGAGACAGGAATCTGTAGCCCACAGAGGTCGCAGTCTTGAATATACAAATTGCTGACAGTTACTGATAGGAAGGTAGATAGATGGATGGATATATAGATGGATAAAGATATAGAAAAATAAATAGATAGATGGATGGACTTACCTATAGATAGATAAATGGATAGATGAATTGATAAACAAACGGAAAGATAGATAGATAAATCGAAAAATATACAGATGGATAGGTAGATAGATGAATGAAGTCATAGATAGATGTATGGATAGATAGATGGATAAACATATAGATAGATAGATGAAGTAAATAAATAAATAAATTGATAGGCAAAGATTGTTTAAAGGAGGTTGAGATAGAAACACATATAAATCGATATACAGATCGATGGATTAACAGCATGATAATCCTTAATCTCTTTCTCTCTATTCCGGCAACATTTGGTTCTTGGAAATCAAACAACTTGCGTCTTGCGAGACTCATAAATGGCCAATTCGCTTGGCCAAGAATTCCACATTTATCGTTGTACAAAATCTGACTAATTTGCAAACATAAAATAAAAGAAAAACATTTCATTGCAGGCACCAAAGATGATGACGGCGAGGATAGTCTGAAGAATGGCAGCTCGGCAAACGGCGATAGCCATCTGAGTCTCAGTTTAAGCAAAAAGCAGCGAAAGGCGCGCACAGCTTTCACCGATCATCAGCTGCAGACGTTGGAGAAATCCTTTGAGAGGCAGAAATATCTGAGCGTCCAGGATCGCATGGAGCTGGCCAATAAGCTGGAGCTGAGTGATTGCCAGGTGAAGACCTGGTATCAGAATCGCAGGTGAGTTCAATGGAACTTCTTGGCGGCGGCAACTCTTTTAATCTGATGATTGGCTAGCTAACCAGGGGCGGACTGGGTGGGACGGTGGTCAAGGGGAGGGTGGCTTCTCTCGGCCAGAACTGTGAAACTGGTCGCTAATCAGCACCTTTTATGGAGCCGCCCATTACCAAGCGCACTTTTTCAATAAAAATCATTTTAATGGGGCCCCCGTCCGGCCGTTTCCTTCACGGCCTTCACGGCCTTCGCTGGGCCCCTGATTGGCCCCCTTTGGCTGGCCACTGAAGAGCCACTGAGGAGCCACTGAGGAGCTGTTTATGCGTTTTGTTTTTATGCTGATTGCTTAATTTGCTGCATTTTGCGCCATAGTCGTAAAATTTGTGCAGTTTATTAAATGAGTTGTTTAGTTTTTTTTTTCTCCTCTTCATTCTCCGCCTCTGCGGTCAGTTTTCTCTCTTTATGTTTTTTGAGCAGCCTTTGTGTGGAGTTTTCTTGGCATTTTTCTCTCTAACCAGGCAAGTTTGTTGCCCAAGTCTTTGGTTTTGCCAACCATCAGACAGCCACCATCGACCATCGATCGATCGGTGTGTCTCTGTGTGATGGAGACTTTGTTGTGTGTGTGTGTGTGTGTTTAAAATAGCCAACAAAAAGTCATCTTTGGCTGCCTTATTACGTTTAATAGCAATTTATTTTCATTTTTAATTATTGCTCAATGACTTGTCACATTTCGATGGGCATTAATAACAGCAGCAACAACAGCAGCAACAACAGCAGCAGCAACAGCAGCAACACTATCAAGTAACTACAGCAATTGCCACACATGTTTTCTCATACAACCCAAACCGGATATGTGTGTATATGTGGCAACGATCTGCAAACAAAACCGATCAGCGAATGCTCTATAGAGTCTAGATATATTCAACGCCCCTTAGTTTACCCTTTGTCTGAGCACACAAATCTCTCTCGCTTCTCTAGGCAGTTTTTTTCCTATGAATTCAATGAAAAACAGGCAAATCGTCCATAAATAGTTGTTGTGCCAGCAGCTATTAATGCTCTTGCCCAGTATAAATTGATTTCTTCAGCTATTTTCAACTTCCTAGTTAAGCGGATCCTTGACAGAGTAAACCAACTGCCTGTGATAGCCAATGTATCCCTTAGTTGAGAGGAAATTTCAAATGCCACAACAACTAAATGGTGTTTCACAGCTGCCAATGAAGGACAATGAATGGGCGAAAAAATAGAAAAAAAAAATAGTCGACAAAACATTGGTTTTGCTGTTGTTATAGTTTCCATAAACGTCTCTGCTGCTCTGGTGGGCATGACGTCTGGCGCCTAGATGCAATTAAGGGATTTGCCAAAACCAGAACCAAAAAAAAAAAAAAAACAAAAATGGAAAGAAAGAAGGAAAAACACTCACCTAAGGGCCGAAGGATTCGACTTGAATTCTGTGGGGCGTGAACTGGAAAGATAAATGACAAAACAATTAAGTGCGAAATATAAACAGGGAGAGACAGAGACAGAGATAGCGACAGCTTTAGAGACAGGGAGAGTAGGGCAAAGGAAATGCATCCTTAGGCCCAGCGGGTGAGCAAGATGACTTGACTGAAACGAGGAAAATGAGGAAAAAAACCCAACGGAATGATTAATGAAAACGACAATCTGTGGGCAAATTTTTTAAGCAGCATTCGTTGCGCCTCTCAAAAATTTCTCGATCATCCATCGCCTGCACCCTCCCCCCTTACTCACTTCATTCTTTTGCTTGCAGAACCAAATGGAAGCGACAGACCGCCGTGGGCCTGGAACTGCTCGCCGAGGCCGGCAACTATGCGGCCTTTCAGCGTCTGTACGGCGGTGCCTCGCCGTACTTAAGCGCCTGGCCGTATGCGGCCGCTGCAGCGGCCCAAAGCCCACACGGTGCCCCGCCCTCGGCCATTGATATCTATTATCGCCAGGCGGCGGCAGCCGCTGCCCTCCAAAAGCCCACGCTGCCCGCCTCGTATCGCATGTATCCCAGCAGCATGCCGCCTGGCATGGCCCTGCCAGGCATGCCGCCCCCACCGCCAGGTGCCACGCCCATGCTGAGTGGCTACTATGCCGCAGCAGCAGCAGCTGCCGCCCCCGCTCATCCAGCTCAACTGGCCACGCGCGAACGTTCGCCGGCCACCAGCCAGAGCGCCAACAGTGAAGCCGACTGCGAGCGCAGCAGCATAAGCAGGCAGCGTCTACAAAATCAGACCCCCAGTCCGCCCCTGAATCCGGGCAGTCCACCTCAGCGCCGGGACCAGCGGGAGCACCGAGGCGAAGACGATCTGAATGCTAAAATGCTGCCTTCGCCCGCCCCCGAAGAGTCCGACCAGCCGCCAGCCCACTTGCAGCGCCACCTGGCCGCCGCCGACGAAGACGACGACGATGACGAGGAGCTGGCCCTGGAGGTGTAAAGCCCACGGAACTGGCCCCAAGCTGGGATCTCAGACAAAGCGAAAAGTCGGCGCCTGACAAAGCAAGAAACCAACCAGTAAATGTCTCACATCCAAAAAATCTACTTTTTTTTTTTTTTTTTCTCCACTAACATATAGAAATATTTCTACGGATCTACCGATCAGAGAGATCGGATATATATATACATATATCGAAAATAATTATCATAAAATATTTATATTTAAAGTGACAAAACTAGTTAAGTTTTTTTGTAAATTTTTGTACATTTTTTCCCAATTTTTTTTCTGTATATAGAAAAGCAATTTTTTTTCTCCCAGATATTTTTTTTCCTTTCCTAACCAATAAAATGTGTTTTTTTTTTTTTTTTTTTTTTTTTGAAGCCTAGTCTTAAGACGTCTATTGTGTGTAGAAATAAAAGAAAAAGAAAAAAAAAAATATAAGGAAAAGAGCAATCCGTATAGAAAAAGAAAAAAATTGACTTTGTATTTGAGCTGTTTGAGCTGTTTGAACTGTTTTTCAACGGTCGATTGAAGTGTTGGCTTTTCAGGATGTAGGACTTGAGGACTCGCTGAGCCTAATGCGAGCTGACACACGAGCAGTCAGCCACTCGAGCTCTATGGTCGGCATCACTTGAAAAACTGTTGCATTTTGTGAGGACGGCGGTGAGCCTGGGAAGTCGCTGACGACTCACTTGCGAAATATTGTTAACATTTGGCAAGTTTAAGTCCCGTTGATCCTGCTGATTCCTGCCAATTCCTCCTGTAAAGTCAAGACGCCCGAGTGGCCGGCCGACCGACCTACGAAACGACTCTAATTGACTTGCAACCCCTTGAGTGAGGAGTATGAGGTTCCGGTTGCTACAACAACACCAACAACAGCGTCGGGCCGCCAGCCTTAGCAGTCAGCAGGAGCAGCAGCAGGAGCTTCAATAGCTTCCGCCAACCGCCGTTCAACGTCTACCCTCCTCTGGCTGTTTGTTTTGCCTGTTTACATGCCGAGTCGCTTGCCATTTTCGCTACTTTTATGACAATCAGAAAATTTGTTGTATTTTTCTCTCCTTCTTGCTTGCTTCATTCCAGGGCTGGACTGACCTGCCTCTGGGGCGCCCAAATGCTCTCAGATGCCCGGTAATTATAATATTTTAATTGCCGTTTAAGGATCCACTCTGGTTGGCTTCCTAGACAGCTTGGAGAGAGTAAGGCGATGTCCATGGCAATCAGCTTCGTTCATTTAATAAAAGTTGCTTCGCAATGACACCAAGCCAGGGGTGACGCATACCTCTGCATTTTGTTTAGTCCGCTCCTGCAGGCAGTCAGCACAGGCCAGGCGAGGCGTCGCTTATGCTTTAATTTATGGGGTTGCGGCTAAGCGAATTCAATTTGCGCTGCCTCTCAAGCAACCCCCCGGACATGGCCATCGACATCACCAACACCATTATCATCATCAACATCGTCATCATCATCGACATCGACATTAGCAACGTTGTAGTCATCGCCATCGACATCTACATTTCGCAACGACTTTGCTGCTGCGTGAAGTGGCTGCGTTCGTATGAGCATCCATGGTAGCTAAGGTCCTTCCTTGTCAAGTGTCAGCACTAGGGGTTGCGGAGGGGCTGAGGGGGTATAAGTTGGGCGGTGGGGTTGTGCGTAGAACTTTTTGCCAACTTTCCACCGACCCTGGCATATAAATGCCGCTGTAACAAATTGTTTATTTGTTGCGGTTTTTAGTTTCACTGCCAGCCTTGTTGTTGTTGTCGTTGCTGTTGTGCTTTTTTTTCTCTCTGCGCCAGTTGAATTTTTGTTGTTTTTTTGTTTTTTGTTCTTCTGTCGAGAATATTTTTATGAGTGGCTTCTACATCGAGTGCACGCAGGCAGGCAGGCAGGCAGGCAAAGTGAACAGCGTGTACTTATAAATTTATGAGTGGATCGAAACCCCCATCCCAACGCACCTCACCCTGCGACGACTACCAGATCGAAGGAAGACCGTGCGAAAATTTTGCACTGAATGGCTTAATGGGGGCGAAGTTTATAGAACTTTTTGCGCCTCGCTTTGCTCAGCTCAGCAATTTACATATATTTTTCTAGCCATCTAACAGTTTATTGGCCAAGCGAATGGGGGGGGCTACGTGGGGGTTTTGGGGGTTATTAACCAGGGTGGTTGCATATTGAAAAGTCACTCGGCCAAGCCAAATGGTGGAAACTAAAGAAAACTATAAACATAGCCTTGCAACACTGTTTTGCCTGTTTTTCCAACACTTTGTCACATTCAAGTGAGCAGTTATGCGACTTTTACAGCTATTTGCCTTTGACACAATCCAGGTCACTTGGTTGCATCTACCAACACTGATTTTACTACCATAAAGCGGTCTTTTGACATCCTTGAATCAGTTGTCATAGTTTTCTCCGTCGATGTCCTTCCTTTAGCTGTAAAAATTGCTACCAAGTTTCATTGGAAAAATCGAAAATATTTGTGACAAAATGATTTCACACCGGAAACCGTTTGGGCCATGCGTTGTTCGAGACGTCGTCTCAGCTCTTCCTGGTTAATTGACAACTTTTTGCTTGGCTTTGCTCCTTTGTCGTCTAGTTTTTTATGCATGCCAAGCTCTTTGTGAGGCTAATTTGTCACAGGATATGGCCAGAGCTTAAGGATTCACCAGGGCGGAGGGTGGCCAGGCAAGATGCCTTTATTACACAGGCAATTTGTTGCGCACAAAGGAATCGAAATGTATAAAAAATTTATAACTGAGAAGCAGGCGGATATAGCTGGGCATTGATATCTTCTATGTTCCTCTGCCTCTCTCCCTCTCTTTCGCTCTCTATCTCTCTGTCTGTTTCGTTGAATGGCGAAATCTGCACTTCCGTTGTCGATAAATTCTGTGTGTCTGTGTGAAGCCTAAATGCGTGTTTATCGAATTAGAGTTGACAACGACACACGCACAACCGGAAACCCTTCGTATATGTGCGATACATTTTCCTATTTAATTTCTTTCTTCCTCCGTGTTTTTTTTTTTTTTTTTTTGGCAATTTCCATGGCCCGCAAAACAGCCAGGAAGCCCTGGGAAATTTATTAGATGCCACATTGCTGTGTGTGTGTTTGCAGGTCAAGTCCTTGCTGGGTTAAATCAATATTGAGCTACTTAAAGGGTCACATGTGAGCCGGTCAGCCGGTCAACTACTAATCCAGCTAACAGCTACTGTAAACCATGGCTATGGCCCTGGCAATGGGCAGTTGAGCAGTTGAGCTCTCCACTTGGGTCGGCAGCTACAACTTTTGCTTTAAATTATTGTAAATGGCTTTGTGGCGCCAGCTCTGAAATCGATTTGTCGGTTCGTCGCTGCCCAACGTCGCCAGTTAAACGCTGCAAATTACTTGCCAATGATTACACTGAGAGAAACAATAATAAACAGAATATAGAAGTCCGCCGACTTGATTACCCTTTGCCTGGACTGATGCTGTTTGCTTTGGCATCCATTGAAGACACTCTAAGGTGCCTCCTTGGTCCTACGTAGCAGCTGTTGATCCTGCAATTCATTCAACTGCATTTTGTCCTTCCGACTGCCTTTTTTAAATATTTTTTCAAGTGTATTTCGGCGGCTGTTTGTGGGCTGTAAGAGACCTTTCTATGGGTGTGCAAAATTCTTTATATAGTGGCAATCGGTGATCGACGGCTGTCGGCTGGCAACTGATGACGACTGATGACGACTGGCGGCGACGGCGGCGGCTACTGGTTTTGAACCTGCGGCCCAATTTGCATGCGTTCGATTTGCAATTCGCTTTGCAATTGCATTTGCGGTTTTTGGTTTTCGGTTTTCTGCTTTTTCAATCAATTCTAACTGTGCAACCGTAAAAAGAAAACGGCAAAAAAAAAAAAAATAAACACAATGAAATAAAAACCCCCCCCATCCAAGTGGGGTCTGAGGCAATCACAGAGCTGTGCTATGCTGCCCTGCCCCCCTCCCTGCCCCTGTAATCGTAGCGGGCACACGCCAATGTCAGAAAGGTTCCCACAGGCCACGATGATACTCAACTCCTTTGACTCTGATGATTCGATTCCTCGACTCGACTCCTCGACACTGCTCAATTCCAGTAAGTCGATACTTTTTTCGGGGCCAAGTGCCGTTAGCTGATGGGAAGCGTGTGTGGCCTCTCAGGATTTTTTCTGGCCGTTTTTTCTGGTCGTTTCGTATTTTTTTTTTTGTTTTTTGTTTGGGTTGCAGCAAACGATAAGGGGGGAGGGGGGGCGCCAAAAGTCAAGCTTTTGTTTGTGTCGACGGCACGTGTCGAAGTCGACTTGACTATGTGGACTGTGGAAGTGCGGAACTGTGACTCTGACGCTCTGGAGGAGCGATCAACTGAGCTGTGACTAAACTGCGCCCGCAGCTATGTAAATCCTATGAAATGAAAATGCAAACGCAATTGGAATTGAAAATATGGGGACCGCAAGCTGTGTGCGTCGAGGTGCCGCACACACAACACACAACACACAGCACATAGCACACAACACACACTCGTAATGCTCATTGGTTGATGTTGATGTTAATGCCAAAACAAAAGGCCAAAACAATGCCCGGAAAGCAAACAGTTGCACATGGGATCCAATTATCCCGAGAGGGAGAGAGAGACAGCGACAGAGAGAAAGAGGGAGAGAGAGAGTCGAGGCAAATTTCATTTTTGTATGCCAGGGCCAAAAAGGCAACAGCAGGCGGTGGCAGCGGCAGCGGCAGCAAAGTCACTGGGAGGACTAGAAGGACGTCCGACTGGCAGGCCAACAGGCTCTGACTCTGGTGTTTTGTATTCCTTTTCTTTTTTTTTTTTTTCTCAATTTGCCTGGCACGCAGTCTCTTTGACACGCCATGGTCCAAGCCAAACAGTCTGCCGGGGTGGGCATTAGCAGTTCTGGAAGTAACTGACGCCCGAGCAGGGCTACGTTTTCTCTCCTGTATTTGTCGCGCAGAATATTTTTAGATCAAGTAATTGCGGCTGAAAAAATGTAAACAACAAGAATAAACAGGAAAATTCATAGCCAGCGTTGCCCAGGCCAATTAGAATCTTCCAAGCTGCCTTTTGCTAATTAATGATGATGATAATGATGACAGATCCCAGCTAACTTGACTGATTTGACTTTGAAGCTTATTTTTTTAGAGGCATGAGTGTGTTTTTTTCGTAATTATATTATCCAAAATATTAATCCATGTGAGATTGCATGAGCAACCCTCGCTCTGGTCAGCAGTCAATTTGAATTGCTGGGCGTCCTTGGCTCGTGCTGATATTTTGTGTTCTTTTTGTATGTAAAATGTAATTTCTGGCCTTAATTCCTTTGTGTTTGGCTGTGTTTTCTCGTTTTCTCGTTTGTTGCTAATTTGACAGTTGTGTCAGACCGATGTTGGACGTCAGTTGGCGTTGGCAGCGGGGCAAAAGCGGCGGCACCATTGGCCCTGACAATTGCCCACATTTTCATTTTCATCAGCCATTTCCATTACCATTTCCCCCCCTCTCGACTCACCTCACCCTAAGTTTTCATAAAAAAATTGGCTTTTTCGCTGTGTGCGTGTGTGTGTCTCTGTGTGTGTGTGTGTGTGTGCTTGGGTGCTGGGAGAGCAAGGACTCAGTCTATGAGCCTTGTAGCCCATAATAATTTGTCATCAATTAGCCGAGGGTGTTGAAATGCGCGGTAAACCAAGTGGAAGGCAATAGCGTTAACAGCACCCCCGACGAGCCGTAGCATACGGTTTGTGTAAGACCAGGAACAGCGACCAGAAGCCAGGACGACAAAGAGTATTAGGACAATGGGAAGAAGCAGCAGCAGCAGCAGCAGGAGCAGCAAAAGAGGCAGCAGTTGAGTGGCTAGTGGTTGGCACTGGTCGGCTGTTGCAAATTACATTTTGATTATTATTTGAATGATGAAGGTTTTCCATTCACAATTTCCATTTCCATTGCGGAATTCCCACTGAGCGGCCACTTTTTACTTTTATTTTTATTCCCAATTAATGTTTTTTTCTGTTGCGTTTCAAATTACCAGACAGACAGGCTATAGACAAAGGTAGACCGACCGATGTGTGGCCCATATTTGATTACATCGTCTAGATATCTGGTTTTAAGTTTTCTGTCTCTTAAATGGATTTTAAAATTGTAAAAAGCTTTGCTAGGGGTAGCTCAATGGTGATGATGATGATGATGATCACGGTGGTGGAGTTGTTCAGTCGGTTGGAAATGCCCAATTGGCTTAATTAAGTGGCGGCAGTGTTTAGACATTCAATGATGTTTGTGGCCATTTGTTTAGCCTCCATGAGTGGCTAGTTAATCACAGGAGCTGCGATTAAACCAGGAGAGCAAACAGCCAAGACAAACCAGCTAGGTGAGCCTGGGCAGCTACAGGAAATGAATTTCTTTATACTATAAAGAGTTGGTTCAACCAAGCAACTTGATATGCTAAGCTGAGTTCAATTGATTGCGAATCTATGAATTTGGCAACACCTTGCCATGCCAGGGGTCGGTGGCGTTGCCTACACAATCCGTTGGCTGGCTGGCTGCCTCCAAACAAAATGCCACTTAAAAATCATTGAGAAAATAAGATCAAGAGAGACAGAGAGAGGGAGAAACTAAAATGAAATGCTAGATAAATGTTGTACAAATTGTTAACTGCTTTTTTATGCTAATCGCCCGGGTATTTATATATCGGAGACAAGAAAAATGACAAAATCAAAACGCAGCGGCCGCTGACAAGTGGACAAGCTCGTGAGCTCGCCTTTGCATAAAGCCAAACAAATATCAACTCAACAAAGTCGGACTAATTTATTAAAAAACAAAAAACAGACAAAAACAAAAGCTAAAAAACAGAAAAACACAGAAAATCAAATACAGCAAACACTAGTCCAGAGCTAGAGATGAGTGAGTTTGGTGGCTCATTTAGGCTTCCCACTTGTCTCACTTGACTGCCCTTGATAACCACCTTTCTAATCTCAATCAACGGGAAGAATCTTATCCCATCACATCCTAATCCTTGTAGAAATACCCCGCTCACGTGGCAAGTCCATCTCTAACTAAAAAATCCAAGTCAAAAAGTGTTTTTTTGTTGGTTTTCTTGACTGAATTCTGTATTCAGTTTTTTCAAAATAAAGCGATTTTATACAAAAAGCTTACGCATATAAATGATTTTGCACTCGGTGGCCTCCTGCTCCCCCCCTTCCTTGGTCTGTCCCAGAATTCACAGTCCGCTGCCCCAAACCCCCCTCGCTGACCAGCCGTTTAGACCTCAATGAAGCTGGCGGCGCGTCGTGGCGGTCGATCAGGCTGTGACTTTGGCTTTGACTTTGGCAAATGGCTTGCTAAGTGGTTTTAACACTTTTATGGCGTTAAGTTTTTAATTTTATTCGCTAATAAATAATTTAAGTCAATTTTCAACATATAAAAGCTGCTGCATTAATTAAATCTCAACGTTCGACGACAACGCTTACGGCCACGGCTACGACTCTGGCTTTGGCTTTGGCTCTGGCGCTGATGCTGATGCTGCCAGAGCTCCCCAGGCTCCACAGACTCCCCAGCTCATTTCACATTTCGATTGAATTGGTAACCATTCGAAATCAATTCGTTTCCATTTATCAGGTCTGTGTGTGTGCGCTGTGTGTGTTAATGCGCCTCGATTTCAATATTGATTTCAGATTTCAGTGTTCGGTTTTCGGTTTTTGGATTTCGGATTTCGGTTGGTGGTGGCCTTTGTTTGGTTTTGTTTTTGTTTTGTTTAAAATGACATTAAAGTAATTATCTAATTAAGTTAACATTTTGCTTAAAGATAAGTGCTAAATTATTTATTTACAACAACATGATGCCGCCGCGAGCCCCCCAAGAGCCCCCCGAGAGCCCCCCCTTGAGCCACCTTTGAGCAGAAGGCATTTTGAGCAACTAAACGTTGTTTGGTTATTAGTTCGATATCTTTTGTTATTTGGCTTAATTTATACAATTTTTGGTCTTCCTCTTTCTGTCTGTTTTATGGCAACTTTAACTACCAAAAACGTCGCCTAAATGGCCGCGTGACAATACCATAAATGGCCCAACAGGTTGTAATTGAAATTGAATATTTTAAGCCACAAAATCAATGGAAATTCCTAAAGAAAAGTATTTAGAAGAGACTCCTTTGCCAACACTGCTTGGGTGGACCATATATCTTGGCCTTTTCCCTGAAATTTCCTTCGTCCTTTGAATAAATTATGATTTTTCTTCAGTTTCGAACAAGACAAAGGACTTTAGAGATTCCACTTTATAGTAGGTTGGACCTGGCAGGGCAAGAACCATAAATAAAATCCTTTAAGGCATGAGAAAAGAAATGAAAAGAATTCCTGGACTGGATTGGCATTTCTCAAGTTCGCTTTTTGCTTTTGAAAGTCAACGACAGACCATTCGAAATAAATCAAATTGCTCTCATTGTCAGATTGATGCATTAGCTGCAGAATGCCAAGGTGGCACTGCAGAGAACAAAAAACAAAAAAAAAGGGGGGGGGGGCAAAAAAAATGAGAAAACCCAACCGCCCCACCTGGTTGACAGCGGGCAACGGGCAATTTTATGACGCCCCAAACGTTGGACGCGATAAGCCCACGCGCCGACAATGACGCCAAGCCAAGCCAAGGCAAGCCAAGCTCAAGCTCAGAGAGGGTCTGCTGTGGTCCCAGTCCAGGCCAGCCTGGCTTGGACTGGACTGGTGTGGCGTGGCCTGGCCTGCTTGGCCTGGCCATGAGATGGCACATCAATTAGCACACCTACCTTTTGTATATCTCTTTCTCTCTCTCTCTTTCTCTCTTTCTCTCTCTCTCCGTATCAAACTCTTTGACTCTGCCTTGGACTGAACTGACCATTCATTAAAGCTCTACGGTCATATCGGCTCTGCACTGATGAATATATTTTAGCGGAGACAACAACCCAAGTTAAAAAAAACAGAACAGAAATCGTTCATCAAAGGTAACAGCTAAGTAAATACCCTGTGGGTCAGTCTGGACCATGTGTCCTGTGGTAACCAGGATAATTTAAGTTACCAACAGACTCGTGTGGTTATTTAGAGATCATAAAAGTGGTTTAGTTTTCTATAGATCGTTGGTTAAACAATAAATAAGACGTCAGAGGCCTATTAGCTCTATTAACTCTTGTAAACCCAGTTATTCTAGTCAGACTCAGAAGAAAACCACATTCGTTCAAGCGTATCTCAAATATCTGAAGATCAATATACCCTTGCAGCTGATTTGGCTTTCAACTACAGGGCATTTGCTCGGGACAACAACAGTAAACGCTTATCGCACAAGATGTGTATTTCAAAGTGCATAATGTAAAAGTTGTACGCGAGTGCTCCAGATACCCTACATATGTACACACACATACAGCTGTATATTTATGTATGCACGTGTGTGTATATAGAGACCGACGAACTGAACTATATGGCCTGAGCGCCGCTGCCGCTTGGATTTTATCTCAAGCGCTGCGATGCTTATCGCCAGGTTGTAAACGTGAGCTAAAAATACAGACCAAACCGTGTCGCAGGTCTGGCAATCCTCCAACACACACACACATCTATATACCTCTATAAAAGTTGCATCAATTAGCTTGGATTTCTTTTGGTTTTTGGAGCAACAGCCAAAGCAACAGGGCTGTCTAAGCCACGAAGGTGTTTTTATTTGTTTTTTTTTTCGGCTCTTCGTGGGCCGCTTTTGTTGTCGCTGCCACTAAACTATAACGATAACGAGAAACAATGTTAAACTTAAACATCAACACCTTTTAAGAGCCTGCAACGGAGGAGCCCCAAAGGCGGCAGAGAGCAAGAATCATGGGGCTAAGAGGTCCACAGCCCGACCCAGAGTCAGAGCCAGAGTCACAGCTCAGCGACCAGATCACAGACTGTGTGTCGGCCGAGTTGCCTTCGTTGCCGCGTTGCCAATCCGTGATATATTAAAATGGTGTGGTTTTTGGTTCAAAACTTTCAACTTGGCAGTGCATCTCCCAGTCCATCTCCCAGTCCATCTCTCTCTCTCTCTCTCTCTCCCTCTGGCTCTTGGCTTGATGCTGCTTCAGTCGCCTTGTCCCCTCCTTTCCCCAACCCGGCCGCGTTCTCGTCCTCGTTCTCGTTTTTTATGGCACAGTTTAGGAGATAACAAATTTTTGTTACAAGCAAATTAAAAGGTTTTTCTTGACGTTTAATGCAATGGCTTTTAAACTGGGCCCAGCCAGCTCAGCCAGCCAGCAACTCAGAGAAGTCAGGCATCAAGCCGCTGGCAAGATCAACCAACGCCAGAGACATAAGGAACATAGATGCCAGGGTCCCAACGAGCTGAGCCGAGCCGAGCAGCGCAGAACCGGCCTAAAGAATTCACTTTTATCGATTGTTTTTGCTTGCATCGTTTAGTCGATAATTTTGGTAATAAATTTTAAAGTAAACAGCAAGCGGCTTTTGGGTTTGTTTGTTTGTTTTTTTTTTCTCTCTCTCTTTTTTTTTTTTTGTTTTATACCAAAAGACCCTTTTTTTTTACTCCAAAGATCTGTCGCAGGCCCGCTTAATGCTGCGCGTGGCATTTAATGTGTGTGTGAATCCCCCATCTCCATCTCCATCTCCATCGCCATCTCCATCTCCATCTCCATTGCCATTGCCATCTGCAACTCTTGCGACTCTCCGGCTCTTGTTGAACTTTAAGTTGGAGACGAGACGCCGCCTTGGCCCAAACACACAGACAGACAGACAGACAGACAGCAAAAATATAAAAAAAAGGAAAACAAATTCAAATTCCATGGCCGCACATAAATTTAGAACATCAGATTAAGAAAGTGTTAATGTCGCAGCAATTTCCTTTTATCTCAACATAATTGAGCGATAGAATTTGAATTTAGCTAAAAGCCAAACATAAATTTAACACCCAAAATACAAACACACAACACGCACACACACGCACACTATAAAGGTCGCTCCTCGGGGTGCCTATGAGGCTGCTTGCAGCTCCTCCACTAGGCCAATTTAATTCAATTTCTCTGCTTCTTCTTCTCGTTCAGCGGCTGAAATCTTTTGTCCATTGTCACCCAGAAAGAAAAAACAACAGAAAAAACCCAAAACACCAAAAAGTCTGCCATCATTGATGTTCGCCTCATAAATTTGTCGCATTAGGCAAGAGGTGGCTGCGTGTGGAGTCTCTAGCTGCGCCTGCGCACATTTCCAGCTGCCCTAGGCTTAACCGAATCTTTAATACCCATTTTTATTAAACGAAACTCTAATTGGCAGTCAATGAAGGAGGCATTTTCTAGCCCCCAAAGCAGAAATATTCTTAATCACTTGCTTATAGTGGAATCTGCTAGAAAAATTAAATTTGTCACGTTCAGTCGACTTGTCTGTCAGGGCTACCATGGAAATTAAAGCAAATTGCATTGAATTGTTGTCGAGAATTTGTTCAATGGATTTGCCAAGCTTTTACTACATCATATAGCTTCCATAGGGTAACACTTAACGCTGATCGGTCTACTCTATAGAAGAGTATTTGGCCAGCGTTGTGCCAGCTTTGCGCCCCTATAAGCATAAATATATTTCCATATTTTTAACACATAAATAATGTGGTTTGTTTAAAGGCAGATGATTTATGGCAAAAATATAGTTTACGATCGAGACTGTCAACCTGTAAGCGGTGTTAAATCAAGTGGGTGCCCTGTGCTCTGTGCCCTGTGCGTTGTACCCTGGTGTGGCCCTGCTATGCTGCGTTGCGCCTGTATAGTGAAAGTCGTGGGCCAAGTTCATAATCGTTGCCCCCTTCTGAATGGGCTTTGTAGTGATCGCTGGTCTTAAGCTGCCTCAGCCCATTGAGGAAAACGAAACCCTTGATACGCCGCTGTCTCAACGGAAGTTGCAAACACGCATCGATTCCAAAGCTTAAAGTTTGTTGTTCAACTTCAGGTTGAAGCCTCATAGTCTCGTAGTCTCGTCTATCTGCCATGTCTAATGATTAATGAATGGAATCAATTAAGTTTCATTAATGAACAATTTTCGGTAGCTAGTGATGGGCTGAAGGCAGAAGGCAGGGTAGTCGAGCGGCTGGAAGGGGGCAGGAAAAAGAAGCGTCGTCTCGTCTCTGCTCAAGTGTCAATAATTTGGGTTTCGATTTTTCCTTTATTATTTTGATTTTGATTTTGATTCTGTGAGCTACTGTGCAGGCTGAAGTTGAAGCCAAATCCGATTGCAGAGAGGCCCTCAGGGGCCCTTCGTTGGCATAGTTGAATGAACTTCAACTTCGCTTTGGTCTGCTTTGGCTTGGCTTGGTCTGTCTCACCTCAGCTCAGGCACAGTTCGATTCAGCTGACTAATATGCAAAATCATTGCTTTTAAAGCAAAAACCGTAATAACAATAGCCAGCTAAATAATGTTTATGTACGAGTATAACGTACAATATGTGTAGATAAAAGGGTTTCGGTCTCGTCTCTCTCAGCCTCTCTTTGTGGGGTGATGCACTGGGAAAAAAAACCTCAATTTTCAGTTTGGTAGATTGATACAGAAGGCCGAGGTGCAGCAAAGCATCAGAAGTGGACCGCATAGGAAAAATTAACCTTGATCGGCATCCATTAAAAGCTTGAAAGATCGCATTATAGAATCCTCAAGGTGATCGTCTTCACCGTTGCTCTCCTAACTTGTTAGCAGTGTAATATTTTTCTCCAAGTGTATTCCTTGGTCTCACCCGTGTGGTCTGTGCTTCAGTGTATAGTTTTGTCCAGACTCAACAGATTCAGCTTCAGCTACAGAGCCAGTCCATTCACCATTCATGTGAATGCTCTGTAGGTAATTTAATAACAATTAAAGACTTTGCAGGGCCAGGCAGGCAGCAGGCAGCAAGCAGCCGCAGAGCCGGTGGATGGCTTTTGAAGCCACAGTTTCAATCCTCAATCAGCTTTTTTTTAGCCTGTATCTGTATCTGTAGCTAAAGCCAGAGCTAAAGTCCAAGCCGAAGCTCCGTGTTACGCATTAATGAGCACTTAAGTTGGTCAAACTTCGATTGGGGCGTCCGTGTTGGGTTTCAGTTACACCGTCGCACCACGCATTGATTACGTTTTGAACGTTTGTCAATTTTGCTTGGCTTGAAGCGGAGAATCCAATATCATCAGAGAGTGCCTCGGTCGTCTCTGTCTCTCCTGGCTTGGGACTCGGCGGCTGGCCATTCACCAACTAAATTGCTTAAAATTATTCAGTCGTTAAGCGTGCGAAAGTAGCTCAGCAGAGTAACGCCAGGGGGCGGCCATAGAGCTGGGCGTGGCTCTGGGCATTTGGCTTCTTCGATGCACTCAACTATCGTCTAACACGGCCCAGTGGTGAAGTGGTGAAGCGATGAGAAACCCACGCAATCTGCTCTCAAATTGATTGATGATAATTTGTCACACGGCTGGCCATCAATTTTCAGGGCCACAACAACAGCAACAAGAGCAACAACAAACACAAAAAAAAAAAAAACCAGAAAAGGATGTGGCGTCACTGACTCTGAAGAGGTAAGTATAGTTGTCTGAAAAACAGCCACGAGGTCTGCACAGTGGTACGCAAGTGCCATTCAAGGTTTGCCCCTAATGTAGTCCTAATTGTTATGGGTTTCTTCGTTGGCTCCTCTCTCAGCTAATCCTGTAGACAGTGGCAATCATTAAGCGTTCGAGATTGCATCCTTCAACCTGACCTTCCGGCTGGGCCCACTGTGCCAGGTACAGTGTCTGCTGGCTGCGAGAATTTGGAAACTGGACGTCAGCGTCGTGCTTGGGATCGGTATCGTATCGGTCCGGATCGGTCAAGTGTGCATGATTGATGAATTATTTTGTTTTGCGGTGTATCAAAACGACACCATTTTTTTCTCTCTTTCCCTCCTCCGTGTCCGCCCTCGTTGCTCTCTTACCCTTTCCTCGACCTAACAAAAAATTTTGATGACATATTTGTGGACAGCGAACGCCTTCGCCTCCGTCCTGGAACAGCAAAAGTAAATTGATACGACAATGACGTTGTCACACAGCTCTCAAGCCCCTCAAGCTGTGAGCCGTGTGTTCTCTCTAATTGCGAGCGCTAGGCAAAAAAAAAAAAAAAAAAAGAAGAAAAAGGTTGAGTTCTTTCGTGTTGGTTTTTTCTTCTTTCTTCTTCTTTCTTGGCTCATATCATTAAAAAGGATATCAATGGGCGATAACACGGTCAGCCACAACAGCAACAGCAACAGCAACAACAGCAACAACAACATCAACAAGACTAAGCGGTAAAGTTGATTGAAATGTTTGTCATGGACATGGGCTTTGTTAGATGTTCTACCCTCAGGAAGGGATACTTTGGACGGTCGATGAAGTTTGTCATTTCAATTGGGAAGCTTTAGCTTCAGTATTATTTGAGGTTACTTCTTGAGCAGGTTGATCATGTTTACAGATCAGCTGTGATAAAAATGAACAGAAGTAAAAGGGTGTGAAAGCAGCACCAACAAGAGAACCAGCTAATTGAATCAAACGCGAACTTTTTGCTTCTAAGAAAGGGCATCCATAGTACATTAATGAATCAGAAGAGGCCACTCCACTCCACTCTATGAACCCCCAGGGCCCCGCCCCTCCTTGTCGCTGCATCAAAATCAAATTGAATTGTACAACATGGAGCTGTCAGAGACTCTGAACGAAACAAACCTTTCAATGCCAGGACGTGGCTCAGCCACTCAATAGACCAAAAGTAATTAAGATAAATACGCGCCGATAAAAATAAATAAATATAATTGTTTTTTTTTTTCCCTGCTTTTTTCTTCTTATTTTCTTTCTTTTTTTTTTTGCTCAACATTTGACAATCAATTGGCTGGACATTGAGCTAATGGTATGTGATTAATGAAGTGCTGCAGTCGACGGAGTTGGAGTCCATAAAGTGTGTTTACCGCGGGGGCATAGGCTGGAGGGTTTTACGGTGCAGGTGCCCTTTAGGGGAGAGTTTTTGCTAGAAAATTTAAGTTGTTAATGGCAGCCATCGGTAGGTGAGAAGGTTTTTGTAATAAAAAAACCATCCAGAACAGAAGTTACAGTCGCCAGACGGACGCACAAGCAGCTGCCAGCCCTCAGCCCTCAGCCAGCTAACCAATCGACTTTCATTTGTTAGTTTATATGACAATTAATAACGTTTCCCCACGTATGTAAATGAAATATTTTTTTGTTTTGCTTCTTTTATTCATAGTTTTGATTAGATTTCCACAACTGTTTCATGTGACATTTCCGCCAGCAACGTCATTTTCCATTTCCATTTCCATTCTCATTTTGCAGTTTTGCTTTTGTCCGAGTCGCCCTCAGATGATTTTTAATAAAGCCAACTAAAATGTAATTAAACTTAATTTATGCGCTAATGAAGAAATTTTCAAAAAAACAAAAAAAACAAGATAAATAGCCAGACGTCGTTAGATAGACAGAGATATCCAGTCAGAGAGTGAGAGAGTGAGAGAGAGGGACCGAGCAATTGAAATGAATATAACGAGCAGTCAAGCAAAATGTGTGTGAATGTTTTATGTTAGGAAATGTTAAACAGGGCAAGGAAGGCTATTCAAGGGGACACTCAGCCACACATACACACAGAGAGAGAGAGAGAGAAACGCACACGCACAATCATCACATTCATTAGCATGTTTTTTGGGTGACAAAAGTTTCCGGTTCGCCACGGCTTTGAACTAATGGGCACAACGATTCATGGCTGCGCCTCGAGAGAGTGAGTGGCGGCGGCGGAGTCACCGATATAAAAAATATAAAAATCACATAACAAAAGACATTTTAATTGAAATTTAAGTTAATTAATGTGTGTCATAGTGTGTGTGTGTGTCGCTGTCCAGTCAGTTTCAGAGTTCACGCTTCGCAGAGGAAGCAACCTGGTGTAGTGACCCTTGGCTGGCTGAACTCTAACAAATTTTTAATGCCTCTGGCAACGCACTTATAGATACACTAATTTCAGAGACATTTACAGATAATCAAAATTATCTGGTTGAATGGGGAAGAACCGTGCAGCTCAAAACCTTCGTGAAAGGTGAGATCCAACCGTTGAGCCACCAAGAACAGCAATCTAATTGATTTTTTCTTTGGTATATAAAATCTCCAATTTCCTGAATAGAACAGATAGATGTGCAACTAAACGACTATTCAATTGCTAACGGCGCTGGGTTTTTCTCTCCTTTTTGAGCTTTTTACTCTACACAGAAGCTTCTACCTCATTCTATTGCTTCACAGTCAGTCGCTGTTGGCTTTAGGTTTTCCTGTCAAAACTTACAAACCTTTCTGAGAAGCCTCATGTACCCTGTTGCTTTTAGTGTATTTTTCTATACACTATGTGCTCTGTTTGCTGTAATTGACATATAAAAATTATTACAACCAACTTTTAGACAAATAACGGCAATGGATTGTCATACAGAATGAAAACCTGCTAATGAGACGCTCTGTCTATTGTCAGGGTAGCTGTGTGCGGCTGTGTGTGCTTGAAATTTATGATTTAAAACCGCAAGAATAAAATTTATGCAACGAGTATGATGTGTTTTGTTTTTAATGACATAAATTGTCATTAGCTAAAGTTTATGACTCAATTATCGTTAGAGGCTGACAAGTTGTTGTCGCTTTATGGCCGTTGCTGGTCAACGCTGGCTATACTAGCTGCTCAATGCTTTTAAGTCTGTGACATTGAGAGTTAAGACCGCGTTGCAATCTCGCAGACGCTGTCTCTACATCTCCACCTTCGGCTTAATGTGTCTCTGGGGCGTGTCTGAATAGGGGGGATTTATTGTTGGGACCATGGTTTCCATCATGTGTGTTTTTATCTCTTTCAGTTCCTCGGACTCTTGGACAGGCCGCTCCGCTCTCGTGTCTAGAAAGTTTGATCCGAATGCCAAACAGCATGGCAATAAGCTGAACTGTCTCAAGTATCTATGATCAATATAATTTCCTGGACAATGTCTCATCTAACGACCTGTTTTGGACGACCCGAGGATCAGTCAGCCACAGCAGAGTCCTCCTGGTATTTGGCAAACCTTTTCCTGGCTTTTCTTTGGAATTATCTGCTGTTAGAAGCAACCAAACACAAACTAAATGGCGCAGCTTGTTAAGAAAGCCGCAAAGAGGCAGCTTTGTGGCTTTAGAAATTTACTGAGCGGGGAAATTCAAAAACTCAGCATCCCATAAAGCCAATCAAACAAAATAAAAGCCATAAACTCACCTTAACAGCAGTGCATTGTGCCGATAGAGATGGCGAGAGCAGGAGAGAGAGGGATAGAGCATAACCCACATTAACATATTTTAAGAGCCAAACGGCATTTGCATAATTCTTGTTTTAAACACCCGCCAGTTCCCCCCTCAAATGGAGCCATTGCTTGGCCATTTCTCTTCTTCCTGCTCGTTTTTTTTATATTTATTTAGCTTCCATTAACACAGGATAAAAAAAAAAAAAAACGTTGAGGAGAAAAGTAAAACGTTGTTGGAAAATGCTCCAAAATGGCGCGCACTTATGCCGAATTAAACTTTTTAACAAACATGGCGGACGCGGCTAAAGGCAGCTCCTGGAACAGCCACAGTGACAGGAACAGCATCATCAACTCGGCTTCTCTGTAGCCACCACCCCCGCCTCGCATTATGTAACAAATTACTTTGGCAAAGTGCTCGTGTATTCGCTTTTTAAATATGCAAAAAGAGCGCAATTTGCATAAATTTTCCTCGGCATTAAAACAATTTTAACTCGCAACACCAACGACAACGAGAGAACATCAACGAGAACGAGAATAAAAACGAGACCCCAAAGCGAATAAGAGTAAAAAAAAGTGACGAAAGAAACAAGTAAGCTTCACTGTGCCATATACGAATAGTTTAATACACTTTTGCAGAAGCTAAAACACCTCTCTGGACTCAACCAAGTTTGCAGCCTGCCGCTAGACACTGGTGGATCAGGATCTGTTCTCTAGCAGTTAGGATCACCATTAGGGCAGATAGATTATCTGGGATGAAGAAAACTTCTCCTCCCAAGAAGGTGGCCAAGGTAAGGGTATCCAGCGAGGTGATGAGGTCGCCCAACAAGCCTGTTGCTGGCTCTGGTAGCTGCCCAAGCTCACGGGGGGGTTAGTTGTGCGTTGGCTGGAGGGGGGCTGGTGGGTGTTAACAGCCCCTGCCCCGTCGGTTCTTTTCACTTTCGGGTTGGTTGTCAACGGTGCCAAATTAACAAATTTACGCCAACATCTCCAGCTCAAAAACCTGGGCTGGCGTGACACGGTGGGGTGTGCAACCTGACTGACTGGGTCTGGCAGGGTTGGTCGGTTGGTTGGTTGGTTGGTTGGTTGGTAGGTTGGTTGGTTGGCTTGTGTACTTCACATTTGACATGCTTTGCGGTGTACTTATGCTACTAGGAGAGAGGTAGGTAGGTGGGTAGAGGGATGGGGGCTGCTTAATGCAGCCCTTGGTTACTGTTTGACGAGTCGCCTCCCCACCCGCAACCTGGCAAGCCGGTCACCTGGCTTTCGTTTTTCCTCCTCCACCCACCTTCCAGGGTTTTTTTGTGGATGTTTCTTCTCTTGTTGCGTTGTGTCAAATTAAATATTCCGGCACCATTAGTGTTAAAAGTGTTCACATTAAAAACATTTTGCATTTTTTTTCCACACTCCCTGGCGCCCCCCCTCCAGGGCGCCACAACGAAATTAGTCCAGCAAGGAGAAATCCATTTGTCAAACTTTGTTTTTAAGCACAACGGTCGAAATTTTTCGTGTTGTCCTGGCTTCCCTCTTAGTTGATTCTTTTTTTGGGTTTTTTTTTGGGTTTTTTTTGGTTTAAGGAAGGAAAAAGGCAAAGCGAAAAGCTAACTTTGTCATTAGTCAAAAGGTTGTTGTGTTCACCTCTTGGCCTGGAGGGTGACGGAGCAGGAACGACAACTGCAAATGGAAAAACTGACCAATTGAATGCCTGCCTGGCTACTTATGGCTAATGAATGGCTAAGTATATTTGCTCAATTGGGTACAAGGAGGTGGTTTTGGCAAAGTGCCAACTTTCTTCTCATGAATAATGCTGGAAGCAGCACTTTGATTTCAATGAAATTCAAAGAAAACAACAGCCAACTGGCTGGTTTCCCCCTCCATTTCTCCATTTGTTTAAACGGTCCCCCATCTAGCTGATCTATGGCAGCAGCTATATGGTCTAGCAAGGACCCTGTAAATATTTTAATATAAACTCAACTCTAAATGGCAACTTTGAAATACTTTTAATGATATTTAGCTGTCTGTTAGTCTATCAGTCTGTCTGTGTGATTGCTAGCGGCGCCTTAAGAACAATCAACGGCTATTGCATAACCACAGTCAGGTTAACTGCTGCCCTCAATGCCCTTTTCACCTTTAACGATAAGATCAGCTTCCTGTTTTTGTTTTTTTGGTTCTTTTTCCCTCTTGACCCGGCCCAGCTTCAGCTGTGGCAAACGGCGTAAAATAGTTGCGCTCTGGAAACACTTGCTAATGATACTACCATGAGAGACACAGCCGTTGCCCCTCCACCATCACCATCACCATCACCGCCACCATCACCAACAAGACATTGATCAAATGGTAATTTGAAAATAAATGAACGTTAATTATACGCTTCGACTTCCTTTTGCTCTTTGGTGTGAGAGAATTAGAGAATTCGGAAATTTTCTGTTGGTTTTTGTTAGCTGAAAGTGCCAGGCACTTGACCACTGACAAATCATGTCTAGCCGCCCTCGAGAGAGGCCCGAAAGGGGGCGTGGCGAGGCCTGGATAGCTTAGCAATTTGTTGACAGCTGGTAGCACTTTCTGGGCCGCCGCCGCTAACGATCACTAACGATCTCGCCAACGAGAGTGGCGAATGCAAGAGGCCACAGGCACAGGTACAGGCAAAGGCCCAGGGACAGACAGGTACAGGCGACAAACGGCAGTTACACTGAGAGAATTTTTACAGTGTTGCCTGCAAAGTCTTATCTGAAGGTTTCATTAGATGAAGCCTCAGTTTTTTTCCAGTGTACAGCTTCAGGTTGTTGTCTTTGGCCTCGCCCCGTTGGTCCCTCAGTGGTGACAGCTGCAACCGTCTATATAAGTCTGAACGTCCTGCGGCGAGCCACGCACTTAAGTCTCACACACGCACACTCACTCGCACACTCGCACACACACTTGCACACCTTCGCAACACCTTTCACACCTTGTCGTTGAGGTGTGAAGCGGAATTCCCAGTGTCTGTGTTGCGTCTCCTTTTTTTTTCTGTTATTTTATTGTAAATTTGTTTTTTTTTTCTCATTTTTTTTTTTCTGTTTTTTTTTTGTGCGTCTTATCTAAATTGCTTTTCAAGTATCAATATTTTAGCTCAAGTGTAAATTATAACGCCCGACTTTGTCTTCGTCATTCCCCAACGCACATGCAGCTCGTCGGACACCCTCGAGGGCGAGGGGAGAGTCGCAGGCCGCCAGTTGCCAGTTGCTAGTTGCCGGTCGTGAGCCGCTTATTTAGTGCTGCTAGGCTCTGGCCATAGATAAATCTAAAAGCCTTGGCGTTTATCGTAGAACCTCGTCGTCGTCGTCGTCATCGTCTCTGGTCTCTGGCCTGTGGTCAGTTAGTTCGGCCGTCGTCTGTCGGCTGGTTGCGATCAGCTAGGCCAACAGCAATTAGCCAAAAGCCTTTCTCAATGGCATAAATTACGCACGCCAACGTGGTCCACAGTCAGCAGGCAGCAGGTATCCATGCGGCCCCATAGCCCTGGCCAGAGACCTTTTATTCATAATTCTATTTCCGGCACATTAAGTTCAGAGCCAAAGACTTGACTGCCTGACTGGCTGCCTGACTGACTGGCTGGCCAAGGCAGAGAGTGAGAGGTCAAGTCTCAGAGATTTGTCGCTGACACGCAACGGGATGTGCTTCATTAATTGGCCAAAGCCAACCACAACAGTGATATCTCTCGCCCTTCCTCTTAGTCTCCTGCTCTCTCTCTCTTTCTCTGCTTCTCCCAGCAGCTTCACCATCACCATCCTTCATCCACCAACATCATTCACATCACCTATCAGGTAAAAGTTGTTGTTAATAAAACGAAAAACTAAACTAAATTAAAAACAAAGAAACAACAACGAAAAAAAAAAAAAAACACGAAAAACAGAGCCAAAACTGAGCGCATTATAATCAGATTATGAACACTAATGATCCTTTAATGATCGGCGTTTAGGTCCGAACGTTTGGAGTTCAGGGCTTGGGACCTGGGAGATTGGTTTTAAATTGAAAGCCAAGACAAACGTGGGGTCCATAAAACAAAAAAACACAACCCAAAAAAAAAAGCAAAAGCAGAAGAAGAAAATAAATTTAAATTCAAATCGCAGCGGAACGTATTTCCCGTACCCTTTAGCTGCTCTAGAAACAGAAAAAAAAGATATTAAATTTCCTGTAATATATATTCAAGTCTGTTAATTTGTTTCTCGTTTCGTTAAATAATCGGAAATTGCTGGAATTAGTCAGCCAAGTTCCAGGTAAAGAGAACTTTCTTCTATCGAGTGAAAACACCGTTGACATAACCTCTGAAACGCTACGGTTGTGACTTGGCTAGCCTAGCTTTGAGTGGGAGAGAGTGACATAAAGAAAGAGAGCGGCAAGCAAGGATTACGAAGAACTGGAACTAGTTCAAGTAGAGAGTTAAAACCGATAACCTTAAATAAATTAAAGTGCCTCTGTCAACTGCCCCAATGAAGGTCCCTTTGTCTTGGCAAATTCTTGTGGAAACCTCCCACACACAAAAGCCAATTTTCAATGACAAATCCATGGTTTATTAAACCAATAACTGTCAAAATGCAGTCACCTTCTGGGCACCCTTCACTCCAGTTCAGTTCGTTAGTCCACAGTCATTCAGTTGAGCCGTGTGAGCTGTTAACCTCTATATTAAACCAAATTTATGGCAGCCTTGGCTTTCCTCCGTATCTACATTTCTCAGCATATTCCTAGACAGTGAGGTCTTAACGTTCGCCCTGTGCGCTGGTTTCACAGTTAACATGTTTCATGAATGAAACACGATGGGGCGCCTCGGGCCATGCTACTGTAAAAAACACAGAAAACACAGAAAAAACCTCCTCTACCAATCGCTGTGGCTAATTACTTTTGCTGGGTTAGAGGGTTTCGCTTTGGACCGACCTGGTTCATTCGATTAAGCTAGACTCTGCCTCGACTAGCCGGCCACCGATCGTCAGGCATTTCCGGTAAGCAGGTCTCGCTTTGTTGGTGGCTGACGACTGGTGCGCAGGCGCGTTAATGAACTTTTAAGCGGAGCAGCCAGCAGTCAGCAGCAAGCAGCGAACAGCAGTCGGCAGTCAGCAGGGACAGGTGTAATTTAATTATGCAACTCAGTCTGAGGTAGGAGACAAATGCGCAAAGCGGGTGTCCTGCCCTATCTATCCTGCCCAACGGTCTAGCATAAACGACTGTATTTGTGAGTTCATTAAACAAAGTGCAACGGCAGCGGCAGCGACAGCGACAGCGACAGCGACAATAACAGGCAACAAGGGGGCAACCACAACGTCGTCCAATTTTAATGACACATTAAATTGGTCACTTAAACAAAACTGACCAGGAACCGGACCAGGACATGACACAACATAATAGAACTGCTGCTAACCGATCTGCCTGGACACACAGCGCTGGACAGCTAACTGAGGACAATAGAAACCAGTCTACCTGGTCTTATTGTATCATGTTTATCGATTGATGCGTGTCGATTCTGCTTCGCTAAGCTATTTCAAGGATCTGTCCTTAAACAACTTTCCTGCAGTGTTGATAAGTTCATAGCTGTTGTCCCAGTGTTTGTGCCTGCCAAGGGAGGTAGATAAACAGACCGACGTGTCCTTAAAAGGCCGCCTCGGGCAGCAGTGTAAACCATGAGCTGAACCTGTTGGCCAAAGAATTTTTTTTCTATTTTTTTTTCAACGTTATTCTTCTGTTTTTTTCTTTCAGGTGTAGAATGTTGTTTATTGTTATTGCTGTTGTCCTGCCCGCTGTACACACATGTACACATGAGAAGGTCCTTTTTGTGGCTGCCTGGGCGACAGGCGTTAAAATCATGTATCGCTGACTCGTTTAATTACAGTTACACGTAACAGCGCCTTGAAGCAGACAGCAGAAGGGAAGGTAGGAAGGGAGAGAAAACGCCAGGGAAGGCAAAGGACAGTGAATGGACTCTTTGCTCTGCCTGGGCAATTTAAACCACAATTTTTTGGTGTTTTTTTCTGTAGGCAACCGAGTTCATTCAATTGCCATTCAAAGTGAATATAAATAAATAAATTAATTAATTCAATATGCCGATCAGAAAGCAAGTCAAACAGCACGAGTAAAAAACGCCAGAAAATTATTAAAGCATTAAAGCATATGAAAATTAATTAAAAAATAATCAACATGCCACTGTGTGTGTGTGTATGTGTGTGCGGAATAGCGTGACAGCAAATCATATTTAATAACAGAGCCACGAAAAAAAAAAACCAACAAAAATCCACAAAAAAACCAAAGAAAATAAAAACAAAAGCAAAACAAACACATTGAAAGGAATCAAACAATCAATTTACAAATAAAAAAAAATGGGGGAAAAAAAGGGCAAATAATTTCTCGTCTACATAGAAGAGTTGTTAAAGCTTCCTCTGGGGTCGGTCAGTCAGTCCGTTAGTCAGTCAGTCGGTCCGTCAGCTTGTTGCATGTTATGGTTGCATTGGGCAGGCGGCGGCAGGAATTAATTGCACTTAAATTGTCATTGGGCAGCAACAACTTTGTTGCCATTGTTGTTCACTCAGTTGCTGTTGTTGTTGCTGGTTTAAATGCAACTAATTAATCGTAATGGGACACTTTGCATGGCCATCGCCCCTCCCCCGGCTTGTTTGTTGATTTTGTAAGCAATTTTTTCCATTACCATGTCGGACCTGCGTCCATGCGAAGGTTTTTTTTATTTTTTATCGATTTATTTTTATATATTTTTTACCGATTTTGTCATTCTTATGCGATGTTAACATGAAATATTTGTCAAGTCGTTGATTGACAAGGCAGGACAGTGTGGAGCTGCCTTGGTTACCCTCAACTTAACTACGTTGGCTGACGTCTGATGATGATGAGTGTTGGGCTAATTAATTAAGCTTTGCTAGGGTTTCCTTGGAGAAAGGTTTCTTCCTCTTGAAGAAGCCCACATTTAACCGTTAACCGCCTGCCCAAGGCTTAGCTTTGCATCTCCATCATTCTCTCGCCCATTACCAGCATCCTTCATCCATCCATCCTACCGCCTCCCGGCTCCCCTACGTTGCACATCCTGGCCAGAGTTGGACGCAAACTTCTTTGCCAACAGGCCACGTACTCGCCATCTAATTGTATAAAAGCGTTTCCGTTACGTACGCCATTTTCACACACACACAGCCACACAGACACACAGATACACAGCTACACTTATCCACTTGCCCTGACAGCCCTGGGCTAGACAGAGATGGTGGCTGTCTGTGTGTGTTTAGTAGGGAAACACAAAACAGCAAAAAAAAAAAAAAGGAAGAAACTGAATGGGAGGAGGTGGTAGGTAGGTGGAGGGCGGGAGAAGGAAACGGCAAAAAGTTGTCGAGTCAAAGTATCTAAACGCACAGTTTTTCTGTATCCAAAACTGCATTAAATGCCATAAAATAACTTTTAAAATGCTTTTTACTTAACATCCTGGCAAACAGAGCAGAGCAGAACAGCAGCAGCAGCAGCAGCAGGACCCGAGGCAGAGGCAGAGGGCCAGAGGCAGCGATGCCAGCAGCAGCAGCAGCATCAGCAATGTGGAGAGGAAGCCAGTGAAGCAGGCAGGCAGGCAGTGGGAAGCGACAGCAACCGTAGGTGTGAAAATTGCTAAGGACACGGCCTGGTGTGTTGGGCGAGTAACGTGTGGCAGAGCAAGCCAGCGAGAGGGAGAGTGCAAAAGAGCGAGAACGAGAGCGAGCGAGAGAAAGAGAGAGAGAGAGAGAGGGAGAAGGAAATAAACATTCGTCCATAAAGATTAATTAACAATTTTGCTGTAAAAAGCAAAGTTGCCAGCCAGGCCAACTAGTCTTTCCTCTTTGCCTTTGATTTTCTGCTTTTTTTCTGGCTTCTTTTTTTGGCATTCATCAGAGTTGTCGCTGCCGTCGCTGTTTATTGGTGCGAAAGTTCAGCTAACGATTGATATGGGCGTTAGAGCGAGACGACAACTCTGCATGTGTGTGTGTGCGTGTGTGTGCCAGTGTGTGTGTATGTGTGTGTGTATGTGTGCCAGACAGAG
>JAWNPV010000184.1:0-29712 GCA_035078785.1 Collessia kirishimana
CGAAAATTTGAAAAGTTTGTGAATACTTTGTAGAGAGAGGAAAAGCAGACGGAACTGTATTACGCCACAGTGTGGCCAGGCCAAGGTGGTGGCAGGGGGGGGGGGGGCGTCCTTGGCTGCTGCCGGCACAGATTTACCGCATTACAAGGCCCCAAACTATGTGAATACAGGAAAACTTTAAGTGAAAGCACCAGCCGTCGGCCAATAACTTCAACTTCAAAATACAAAAGGGCAGCCCCGTGCTGCCGCTGCCCGTCGCCATGCGAAAAAGTATGCTAAGGATTTGCACTGGCAAATGCAACCCTGCGTCCCTGCGTTTACTAGAGGAAGTGACCACGGACTCAGTGCTGCCGTTATTGATTGCAGCACAAATTCGCTTAGATATCCGCAACTAACATCGAGGGAAAACCGTTCGCCGAGCGCATCACAGCCTCCTGCTTGGCTGCCACGTTGTCCATTATTGATTGATTGACTGGCTAGTTGGTTGACTAGCCGCCTGACGAATTGTCGCATTGATGGATCGTCATCAGCGTGGCGCATTAGTCGCCTGTCATTTGCTAGTTTTGTTGCCAGTTGGCATTCTATTCCATTTGCTTTAACTTTACCGTTTATCCCTGAATCCCTGCCATCCACATGCATTTAGGCAACCCTGAGACCGGCGAACTGCCTTCGTGGTTTAACTAATGCAGCTCTAAGACCTGGGAACTGCCTTGGCGATTCAGTTAATTTACTAAATAATTGATTTCTAAAATTTTGCAAACTGCCTCATTGGCTTATCTCACCTTAAACTTAAGGAAATGCATGCAGCGGACGCAACTCTAGTGGTTTAAGCCAAGGAGGCTCAGTAATGCAATCTGAATGACATTTAAACATCAACGACCAACATTTAAAGGCTGGAAAAGCTTTTGTTGTTGACTAACCAACAGCTGCATTGTTTGTTAACCAGAGTCAACGCACATTGGCTTTGACTTGGTCACTGCTTTGATGTGGCCAAGTCATTCTCATTAGCCTGCCTGCCCAGCTGGTGCTTTTAAAAACCCTCCGCTGTAACTCTGCTCTCCATAGCTACTCATCCATGCAACTCGCTCTCTCTCTGTCTCTCCCTGTCTCTCTCTGCTGCTATTTATTCTACCCTGCGATTTACATTGATTTGCAAATTTTCAGCTTGACTTCATATTCGTGTCGTCTGTGGCAAAGAGGCAAAAGTAAAGCTCACATGCTGCCTGCCTGCCTGCCTGCTAGGAGGAAGGGCGGTGGCATTGCCTTCACTTAAAGCTGCCTGCCAGCCACTTGCACTTGGAACAACTTAAACCCAACATCAAGCCTGGCACCATCGTCAGCATCAGCATCAGCAGCAGGGCCAGGGCGCGTCAATGTCAGCATCCTGCAGATGTTTGCGGCTTTGGCATCCAGCGACAGCTTTGATGAGCCTCAAAATGCAGCCACTCGGCATTCATGTAGGTGCGTTGCACGCTTGTGTATCCGCGCCGAGGCAAAGGCAGAGGCAGCCCAGCCCAGCCAGCAACCGCAGAGTCATGGCGGCAAGGATGTAACTCAATGTGGAAAGCAATTGAAGGGTTAAAGCAGCACTAGACAGCCTGATGGATTATTTAAAAGGCTACGGAGGACATAACTAGCTATATAAAATTATCGAGTAACTTGATTAAGTATTTGCTACATGCAGCTGGAGCGTTCTTCCACTCTACATCGCTAAGGACATTTGGCCTTAGAGTGATTAAAGCTTATTAAAGCTTAGTTAACTGGTTATGCTAACCCTAAATGGTCAAGAGTAAATGCAAAAAAATAAACTAAATGGCAGACTGCTTGAGCTGTAAGACAGCCACCGACGCAAGCTGTTGGCCGTTGACTTCAAGCAGTTGCTACGCCTGATGATTGGCTTGAATTGTGTTGGCAGGCAAGAGACAAAGATGAGAGCAACACGGACAATTCAAAGCCTTGATCTTTGTCACACTCAAGCACTATGATTTTCTTACAATCAGCTTGTGCAACTGCATTTCCATCTTCCACTCCAAAGTGCATCGATTTGTTATAGAAATTGTCCAAGTCGCATTGTTCACGCTAATCGGCTGAGTAACTCTGCTGTTGGTTGGTTCTCTCCGAGGACTTTTGTTCCTTTTGCCTCTCGTTCTGGGCTGTCACTTGGCAATGACAGACGCCCTGGCAAATCCTTTTTCACTTTCGCGCCTCCCCTGCCTCCGTTATTTTCCCGTTTTTCCCTGATTTTGTTTTTCTTGTGTTGCGCTTGTGTGCGGCTTTATTTTTGTGTTCTGTGCCAATTTCCGTTTGCCGACAAATGCGTTTTGTAAATAAAATGTCAAAAGGATTTTTAAACGCAAAAAGGAAAGCCCATCAAAATGGCCAGGAGCAGAGCAGAGCAGGGCAGATCCCATTTGCCTTCAACTCCATGAGCCAAATGAATTCAAATATACAGGGTGCTGCCAACTTGTTGGCTTAATTTCAATAAATTATCGATATCGACTATCGAGATGCGTGTGGCAGACACAGCCTGGTGCCCCTGATATCCTCAGGGTTGCCTTGATTAATTTGACTTCTTTGTGGTAATTGAAAAGGTAATTTTCTCAGTGTATTTATACTGTCCTTGGCCATTCAGCTGCCCCCTGTATTTTATATATTTGCCTCAAAACAATTTCTCATGCCAGAGCAGCTGTGGCCTTCGGCCGCCTTCTTTTGCGTGTAAGAAACTCATTTCCAGATTTTCTGAATTTCCCACCATCAACCATATGGCCAATGTAGTTGGGTTTTAGCCACGCCCCGCTAGGAGCGGACCTGTCACCTTCCGCCACCTCCATTGAGGATGGCAAAGTGCCGCTGCTGCTGGCACATTTATTGCCAAACGCATTTGCATGTAAATTATTGCATTTGGACGACGGACCCTTCCCTGACATCGTCGGCTGCTCAAAGGAACGGGCAATGGAATTATTGCCCAGCCATAATCATCAATATTGGAAGGAAGAAAGCAGCGTGGAGGCTGCTCCTGCCTCCTGCCCGGCAGTGTCAACTGTATTGCGACAGGCGAAGATTTGTTTGCTTTAAGAGATTTTTGGGGCACAAAATTTCACCTGAAAGGTAAAGGGAAATGTTCAGTTAATTTCGTTTATCGTTAGCTTTAAACTTACAAGTAGAAATAGGAGTCCCAGGCCTAGGAATCATCCTAGGAGACCTGCTGATATCCCTGTCTATAAAGACGGACCAATGGAGCTGAGCAGCATTTTGAAGCACAAGCTGGAGGAGAACGAACAATCGGCCAAAACCACTTTCCGCTCATCAATATATCAGAGTTTCACGCTTCCTTCATTGCAGACCAGTTCTTTGGCAAGAAGAACTAGTTCCAACCCAAGATTCAGGTCAAATCCGTGACTCATTAAAGGGAAAATGGAATTATAAAGCTAAAGGCAACTCCATAGCTTCTTGGACAAGATTTCCAACAGATTGCATCCAGGTTGACACAGAGTTAGAACAACTGTGTGCCAATTGCTTGACTTCCTTGAGGACGAAGGCTGATTTAAGGGCAGCAACCCATCGACTGTTTGATTGGAATAGAAAATAAATATTTTAATGCCTTTGACTATTGAAGTTGCCAGCTCCACAGCTAAAGCTTTAATTCTGCTCTGCTGATATGCAAGACTCCAATGAAATTTATTTCCATTTATTGTCTATGAAACCCACACAGATGCACAGATGCATGTGTGTGTTAGATATATGAATGAATCTATAGGAAATCCATAAATTATGCAAAACTACTATTCATTCGTAATCAAAGTTGGTTTTCATTTCCATATGTGTGCTTTAGATTTTCCCCCCACAATTTTTGCCATTTTCATCAGGCGCAAATGATAAGAAATTGCTTTAACCAACAACAACTGCAACGTGGCAAGGTGGATAGGATTGGGGGGACAAACCTTATTGTCCGGTATTTCGTTGTAGCAAGGCCCTGTCCCCTTAGAGAGCGTATAAACGATAAATGAAATGAAGCAATTTCAATAAAGTTTCCCCCGAAAACCTGGTGAGGAGGGTCGCCACTTGCAATAACAACACGACGACAAGTAAATGCAAACCGGAAACGAAAACTGCTAAACGAAGTAAAAAGCAAATTACATTTCCCTCTCTATGCAGCTGTGTGTGTGCGTGTGTGTGTGTGTGCGATGGTATTGTGGTATTTGTGCCTGGTCGGGCGAGAATATGAAAATATTGTAAATGAAAATCACAGATCTATGGGAATTGTTAGCCAAAGAGCCCAGTAACCACAGAGCAGAGTAGAGTGCAGTGCAGTAAAGTGGAGCCAAGTGGAGCGAAGAAGGACGCTCCAAGCCGGGCAAAATGTCTATAAAAACTACATTAAAGTTTTATGTATTTAAATGTATAAAATTTAATACGCATCGTTAGGAGAATCCTACATTTTCGATTGCCCAACCCTGGTGCACAGGTATAGCGTTTGCAATCACTCATACGCCATGTTGGCCGTCCTGAAGGGGATGTGTGTGAAGGAAGGGGAATCGATGAGATGGTCATGGCTATATGGATATCATTTATTCAGAGTAATATCCTAGCAGTTGCCTTTAGTTTCGGTTTCCCCATAAAACATATCCGATTGGATGTTACGTATACGCAGTGGTGCCTGCTTGGTAGACGCTGCGTTGATCTTAATGACAACCAGGTAGGTAAGTCGCCTGGCTAGCACAGGTAGCCCCTTGTTGATATAACACATGGTTCTTGAGTGTGTGTGTGTGTTGGCAAGCCAAAGGACCTGCTTATGAGCAGCTTATTGGCCAACTCTGGGTGGCAGCAGCAGGAGAAGAGCAGCAGCAGCACCACACAGCACTTGCCTGAATGCAACACAGAGAAAATGCCGAAATGCATTTTATGGCCAATATTCATGGCTACCGCAAGCAAACACACACACACACCCCCACACATCACACACACACACACATCGCACACCCACAACACATTCGCCTTTGATCCGCACAAAAACCAAAAAGGCAAATGAAGCGAACAAAAGTAACGGAAACAGCAAGAAGGAATATTTCCAACTCTAAAATTGCTGCAAATGTGTTATGAGTTTTTCTACCAGCCAACCGGATTGACCAACAGGAGCAGCAGCAGCGCCACCACCACAGAGAGAGGGGGGAGAGAGGATGAAGGCGTTGCTAGATTGCTGGTCAGCATGCTAGGTAATTTGCACAGCACTGTTGCAGCCACTAAAGGATTAAAGACCACAACACACTCCATGTGTGTGTGCTTGTGCTTGCACCCTACTGTAACCTACTGTACCCTACTGTACCTGAATCTGTACAAGATTCCAAATCATGATTGCAGTTGGAGTTCTCAAATGTGGTTTGCGTATTAACTTGACTGCGCTTAAAGCCATTTAAACAGGAGTCTTCAAAGCTTTTTGAGAAATATAAAGGCTTCAATGCAATTCCATTAACCAACTGCTGCAACAGGGCACGACTAGTTTAGTTGGATGCAACTGTACCAGCCACTTTAAAACACTCAAGTCCTTTGCTTAGCAATCAATATTTCTTCAATTGTTTTTGTGCTGAAATTACAGGAAAGAAAATTACTTTGATTACTCGATTGGTACTTTGCCTGGGGAATTACACTGTTGACCAGTTGAGCAGCATCAATTTGCTTTACCACTTCTGATTGTTGCTAGTTTTCAGGCAAAGAAGACAGGCCGATCAACAAGGAGATCAACGTTCGAATTTCTTCTCGAAAAGTAGAAAATTTTTAACAGAAAATTAAATTTTAACGAAATGGCAACCTGTTATTCCATGGACAGAATGGACTTGGGCAAGGGGTTTGCATAAGGATGCCCTTAGATGATGCCCCCTCTGAGCACACAATGGAAGAATTACTTAAGCCAACATGTCTGGATGGCACATGACCATCCATAACGGGCGAATGATGCCTCCTGCAATGTGGCAACAACCAAGATGAAGCTGAAGCTGAAGATGAAGGCGATGGCGATGGTGAAGACGAAGACATTATGCGTTGATTGTCATTACTGGGCAGGAACATGGAGATATGATAGGATATGGGGCAAGACGGCTGTGCCACTGTCTGTGGAATGTGAATGTGAATACGAATAGGAATACGAATGAGATTGCGATTGAGAATGAGATGGCGAACGAGGCAACGAGGCAATGGCAATGGCAATGGCAATGGGCTTGGCTATGGTCATTGCAATGCAATTGATGACAATGGGAGCAAGGAACGAAAGCAATGCAAAATGCTGGCCGGAAATGCAGACCACAATACACACACACACACACACAAACACACGCACAACCAGATAGATATACAAACGGATGGATGGACAGCCAGGCGGACAGACCGACTGAGAGCATAGAATCATCCGCACACAGGAATGCAGATGCAAAGGGACAAACAGAGTGAAAGGACCGGCAGCTGGGCAATTTCTTTGGTCGCAAGCCGAAAGTTTATGCTGTAAATGGCAGGATATGTGTACGCGTATAAGTATTTCTATCGCTGTGTGTGTGTGTGTGTGTGAGCAGTCACGCACACTTGTGCAGTGGAACGGATAACCATTTCAACGAAAATTGCTTCAATATGCGTTGTGCATTAGCTGGAAGCTCGTTTTGCGTAAATGCGACCGCCATTCGAATACACACAACCCCAGACACATGCAGCGCACGAGTGTCTGGCGGCGTTAGGTGAGAGCTGGGGGCTAGCAGGCAGCATAAAAGTGGGCGTGGCGTACGCATAATTGACGCAAAGGTCCTGCCAGTTAGTAGTCGTGCAGCTGTTGCCAGGCTCTGCGCCACATTTTGCCGCTGCATCAGCAGAAAATCTTTGGGGCCAAAAGTGAACCAAGATGGGCGAAAGGAGACCAAGAGAAGAGAGTCCAGCTGCCAAGATGCCCGGGCAACGACGACGACGACGACGACGATGCTCCTGATGATGACAATAATGACCATGATCGGCATGATAATAATGATGTTGATGGCCTCAAGCACAAACCTTTATTCAAATTCAGCGTTTTCATGGCATTGGCGTAAAATCATTTTATTGCTTCCTGACTGAATGACTTTTACAACCTCCGCTTCGGCTTCAGATTAACCCAAATGCTTCTGCTGGCCTCTCTCTCTCTCCCTCTCTCTCTGTCTCCACAAAAAACTAAGCCATTTCAATTCAAATAAAATTTCGCTGACTGCCCCATTTGGCCAAAAGGTAGCGAAGCACTTCAGGGCTGGCAGAAGATGTCAGCACCAAGCACTGGAGCAATGCTTGGTGCTTCTGCTGCTTTTTTTTTATTGACTCTGGTCAAGATTTTACCATATGCACTTGACGTGGCTCTGCTTGAGGCTGCGATGCCTGTGTATAAATCATCTCACACAGTCGATGCCTGCAAAGATTGTTAAAACAATTATTTTTCAAATGGTCTATGAAGAATGCGAAAGAAACGGGTAGTGATCTGAAAGATAACAGCTTGTCGACTTTATGCTTACTAACTAAATATCGTGGCTTGATTGGTGAAATTGTAGTTTTCATCGATAGCTTAATCGGTTAAATAAATATGAAAATTGGAATATGGAAGAGGGAATGTGGAATATGAAATTTAGAGACTTAAAATTAGAATTTGGAATATGGATAATGGGATATGGAATGCGGAATATGGAATTTGGCCTGTGAAATAAGAGATTTCAAATTAGAATTGTGGAACAAGGAAATTAGAATACAAAATATATTATTTGGAACATTGAAATTGGGAAATGTGATATTTAGAATATGAAGCTTGAAATCTGGAATATGGAATGTGAAATTAAATATATGGAATTTGGAATATGCAGCTTGAAATTTTATGGGCGAAATCAAAGAGTTTTAATCCATCAAAGCAGACTAAGAATTTGTGAATATTGAAGTCAGTGAAGGGCCCATGTGTCTATGTGTTTGTGTGCTTATGACGGGGGGGAGAAGTGTTTGTATGATAATCAGCAGTAGCAAGCAGGGGGCAAGTGGTAAACAGGATGAAGGACTACGCAAGTAAGACTTTAAGCTTTGAGTTTCTTTTAATGGCTTCATCAGCAGTGGCTTGTTCGACGTAAATTTATGTATTTATAATTCACATCCATAACAGTGGCTGCCTCTCTCTGCCTCTCTGCCTCTCTGTCTCTGTCCATGTGTGTGTGTGTGTGTTTGTTTCTGTTATTTCATGTTAGTTTTTGAATAATAAGCCGATTTGCGGTTTCTGCTTTCTGCCGCTCATTAAACAGATATACAGATACTCACATATGCATATGCATATGTGTTATGCGAGATTTGTACAAACAAGCCTGCGTCTATCCTACCTGTTTACAAATCTGCCTACACACACCCACACACACACCCACACACCGCACACACACCGCATACACACACACAAGCAGGCATAATCACATCATAATCAGGAATAATAAGTGCGGTTTTTGGTATATTTCCGTTGCATGAAAAGTGATTATCACCGCAATGGAAAACCTCAAATTTATGCAATTGGAAAACATCCATGATAATTACCAGCATTTGTCATAATGATTACAGAGGGAGGGTGGTGATTGTGATGACTCTGATGACCGTTGGTGATGATAATGATTGTAATGGGTACTTAGGAGCCAGCCAGAGCCACCGCTCTTCTCTCTGCCGTCTGGCAACCACCTTAACCACCTGTGTGTGCAAAGGTCAACGCTGTCATTATCAATACAACGCATCCTTTGCATGTGTAAAACTCTTTAAAGTTGCAACATTTTAGCAATTAGCTAATGGAAATTGAATTAACACTGTCGTCGCCAAGTGGAACTATCTGTTCATTCAGCTGGTATAATCAGGTCAAATGGTTGGTTAGGCGGTCAATTGTATTGCCAATGGTAATGCCTAATGGCAGGCAAAAGCTTATTCCAAAAGATGATTTGTGGCTGCTTAAAACCATTGTTTTTAACAAAAGATCATCAATAAGCCTGACAAACCCCTATGGCCTGGTATCATTGCGAAGCCAACTTCCTTCTCTTTCCATCTACTGATCTCTAAAGAACAAATCTTTGTCCTGCATTTAAACCAGATTGATTTGATAACCCGAGATAAATGCAAATGATTTGTTTGTTAACTGATTGTAAAAAACTCTGGCAGTTGAAATTCCATTGGCTAGACAATGGCCAATTGCCAGCCAGGACCATAAGGTTGTCGTCATCGTCCTGTTTACCCCACCAGCTCTTACATTGCTTTAATTTATTTGTATGGCTGCCGCTTATCCTTGCGGTTGCCAGCGCCCCAATTCAGGCAACGTCTTCACCTGGTCAGGCCATCAATTTACATGCAATGTTGTCATCTTCATCTTGCAGCTTCTGGCTCCCTGACAGCGGCATTCTTATCCTCGCAGTTGTTGCTAATACAATGCCAGAGCAAAACAATTTTCCAGCGCTTAATGCAAACAACTTTTCAAAGGAAAAGTGCCCTATAAAAGTGACCAAGACGATGCGCGCCGCGCGCGTTGGCCAAAATCCAAGTCGTCCGATTGAGATTGAGGACAAGATTGAGTTGAGTGGAAATAAAAATTTATGGAGCGCTTATTCATCACAAGGTAGAGCAGCTTCTGTTTCACGTTTCTTCTTCGCGTTTTTTATTCTCGTCTCGTCTCCTCGTTTCTTCACTTTGTGCCGGACTCTGGGCCCTGACTGGTGGCTCCCTTGGTTTTGCCTTTTAAGCAGTGAGCAGCTCCAAAAAGGCAGCAATAACAGCTATAAAATTAGGAGACTCCTTGTCTTATACCCTAACCTTTGCAGGGCTGATGGCTGCACATAACTGCTTATTTACACAATCAACTGATGGCGCAAAAGACAGCTCAGCGTCAGAAACTACAAGGCTCCTCCAACTGTTGTTGATTTTTTATTAATTTAAGAACTTTTCAAATGAGAAACGTGAGTCACATGATCAGTTTCATAACAGCAACTTTAAACCCGTCCGAGGGTTCATCGTCAATGGTATTAGACGTCTGAACGATCTCGATCACCCCCTCGGCTAGATTAAGGGCCCCCGAAACTTTCCCCTTTGCCATCATCTCGGAAATAATTCTGCCCAAGTCAGACAGGGACACATCCAGAGCCTGGGCCAGCTGGGCGAGCTGCAAACAGGAATTCGGCTCAAATGCATGCATCAGCTTCTCCTCCATCATCATATCGTACAGATAGTCCAGGTGCAGGGCAAGCATTTCATCCTCGCCCAGTTCCTTCTTGTAGAGCAGCTGGGCCACCTTGAAGTCGGACAGAGAGGAACTGAAGATGGCATCTGCTATGGCCTTCATGGCCTCGATTTCCTGCCCAGCAATCGAGTTGGCCATATCGTCGGTAATCAACTGATCAACATCCTCGAACTCGCACATGAAGATCTTGCACAGCAGCATGTACTTGAGGGCCGTCAGGGACTTGGCTATGTTCAGGTCATGCAGGTCCATGAAGGCCCCATAGAAGTACGAGAAGGCTTGCTGGAAGTCCCTTTCCACGGACATGGTCAGGGTGCCGCACAGCAGATTCAACTCGCCCTGTATCTTAGGACGATAGTATTCCATCTTGCCATAGTCCTGGGTCGATATGAGCGCGGATCGGAACTCGATCAGGTTGTGCAGTCGATGGTGGATCCTGCAAACCATCAGCTTGACAGCCAACACCATGCCCTTGTCTTCCAGCTCCGTCAGCATGTGGCTGCTCAGCTCCAGGGCCTCATCGTAGCGTCCCGAGTCGATGTACAAGATGATGAGAAAGACCTCCATGGAGGGCTGCAGCTTTGACAGGATCTTGGCCAAGCTGTACAGTTTAGCCGTCGACATTTCGTAGATTTTTGAAAGGACAAGAAATTTTTTTTTTTTTTTATTTCACAGTCTCAAAACAACAAAAATCTTTTACACTCTCTCCGGTGAGGAATGAAAACTTTCTAGTCAATGACTGAGAGTCGTATGGAAAGTAAAAAAATAAACAAATGGAAGGGGAAAGGCAAAGGAAAGTTGACTGAAAAGTGTAATTCAGTTTCGGTTTGCTGATGATAACTTTATCGTTCTACTCAGCATGCGATTGTTGCCGCTGCTGTTGTTGTTGCTGTTTGTTTTGGGTTGTTTGTTTACAGTTGCTGTTCGAAATTTAAAACCTGCATTTTTAATGGAATTTCCTTGTCAAACATGACAGCGGTGACTCTCCAACACCAACATCAACACCAACACCAACAGCAGCAATGTCGGGCTCTCCAATTCCCCTGTTAGGCGTCACCACAGCGAATGCGCTCGCTTCCACATAATCCACTAATGTAATTTTATACACACACACCCAGCCACACACACACACATGCATACATACAACGTAGATTTGGCATTCAAATGTTTAAACATTTTTACGCTTCTCACGGCAATTCCCAGCGGAGTAAATGGGAAGCCCGGCAAACGGGCGTCTAACAGACGCACAAGCCCACACACACACACACACACACCGGGCACCGGGTACCGGGTACCCGGCACACACGTCGTATGCGTTATGTGCGTGCAAATCTGTGTGGCCAAACTGCCATAAAATGGCGCCAAATGCGTTCGGAGAACGGTTTTGCTGTTGCGTTGGGTTAACTTACTATTGCCAACGCTGGCCAGGAACGAGCTGACTGCAAACTGTAAACAGGAGACACGAGACAAGAGACAGGACGCAGGTAATATAAGGCAGTAAAGCCTTAAACTGCAACAAAATGCTACAAAAATGTTTTATATACCGCCCACACACACAGACACAGGCGCTCAAATACAATTTGAAAACCAAATGCGATTGAAGCCTGCAATTGCGCTTTAAATTGGTTGAAGACGGCCATGAAGCCTGGGCCACTTCCTTGTTAAATGGCTGAACCATTTGGCAAAGAGTTGGGCAAAAGATAAAATACATTTTCTTGAAGACATTTTAGGAAATTTCGATATTTTTTACACCTTTAACGTAGCTCTAGGCCAACTCTGTTGGACTATTAAGCTCTAGGCCCAGTCAGAGACCTATGGAAGAGCCCAGTTAGCTGAATTAGTTTGTCAAGCCCCAGGAAACTTCAGTTTTTTTTTCAAAGTAAAAAATATATATTTTCGTCGTCATTGTTATCCAAGTGTGCCGATACAAAAAATATAACAATTGTGTATGTCATTCAATTCGCTGCTGCTTTTGTCTTGACACTATCGCGTGCCAAAGGATCTGAAGTGTGTGTGTGTGGGGTAGAGTTTGGCCATCGAATGAAGTCCCCTCTTGTCTAGGAATTGACATGCAAAGAACAAAGCAAGGACTTGCCGTCTATAAACTAAATGGCATCCAGCCAAGTTGCATCCGCTGAGGATCCGGTCGATGGCGAGTTGTGTTTATTGATCTGCCGATCGAAGTCTGTTGATTGCATTGGGCATTTGTGTGAAGAAGCCAACTGGCTTATTGCAGTGTCCAGTATGAAAAATTCTATAAACTAAATAAAATCATTTTAAAAAACCTTGAAATAATCAAAGTTGCATTTCCACTTACCAAGTCTGCGTGTCTGTCAACAAAGTGCAATTCAGCCAGGTTGCAGGTGCCTTTAGGTTTATTCTTAACCATAAAAATTAAACAAAAAAAAAACATTTTTCCAGACTATAAATTTGTAGAAAAAAGTCCAAAATTTTTGTACAAAAATTTTTAAGAAAAAAATGGAAAACCGACTAGAACAGTGAACGTTCGTCGTAAAACTGATTTGACAGAGCCGAGACGACAATGACTAAACGAAAAACTGTCACAGAGAAAAGTCCCAGGTTGCTGCGATGAATAATGTTTATCGTTGCTAATAATCGATTGGCTTTGCTTTGATGGATGCTCGATAAGCACAGGTAAAGGGATCTGCTGTTAAGGAAAAACAAGTAAAAATATTTTTATTTGATTTATTACCGTCCAGCCAACTACTTTCGGGATTAATTTCCAATTCAATTCCGTTTGATGTGATTCAACAACTCTATGGCACTAGGAAAATCAACTCTGTGTGATGGGAAAATTGCTGGAAAACCCCCGTGGAAGGGAAGTAAATTTAATTAATTTAGACTCGTCCGCGTCTCATGAACCCTAAACCTTTGGCAACAACAAAAAAGTTACGCTAAACTACAAATTTTGTAAAAAGTGAGTGAAAAACACACAAAATATGGAAAAATGTAGAAAATGTGTTGGTGTGTGTGTGTGTGGTTTGTATGTGTGAGTGTGTGAGAGAGAGAAAAAACTAACCGGAGGGGCCTTCAAAATGAAATTTATGAGAAAAATTTTTACACGGAACGTATGTTTTGTCATGTGGCCATTTATTGCCCGCGTGTCGCAATCGCCATTGTCATGTACGACGACTGGCCGCCACCGTTGCCAGCCCCCCTTGATGACCTCCCCGGAACGCCCCTGAATAAATCGCTCCGTCCGTAACGCCGCAGCCGCCGCCGCCGCCGCCGCCGCCTGCCCTGTCACCAGCAACCAATTGGCTTTTTGTTCTGATTTTATATCCCGAAATGTTTTTCGCAACTTTTCTACGCTTGCCTCGGAGTAGTTTTGGCAATTTTTCCTTTACCCCTCGATCTCCCCCTCTCTCTGTCCCTGTGTCTGTCTCTCTGTCCCTGTGTCTCTTTGTGGAAAAACTAGAAAAAATCGAGCTGTCATCGTACATAAAAATATGTATGTAGAACAATGCGAATTGCGAATTGTGAATGGTGAATCGAGGTATTCAGATGGATTTTTTCTCTTTTTTTCGTTTTATTTTTGTCCAAATTTGTAAACTAAATCGGTTAGGTTTTTTGAAGGGGGGGCCTGTAGTATCGGGTGTCTGGATTTAACCTCTTTGAACTGTTGCCAATAAAGTTGTTGCGTCCTGGGGACCAGATTTTTACTGCTTAATCTCCAAATTAAGACATAAAACAGTTGCCTTTCCAACAAAATATTATGCTTTGACGTTTGATGAAAGTTTCGTGGACCTTAAGACTATGCGCCTTGGATTTCAATGAGTTTTGTGTTGATTCATTGCGATTGAGATGGTTGGAGTTGGAGGCGGCCGTGGCTGGCTGTGTCGTCAGTGGAGGAAAGTTAGCGCGAATATTTTGTGCGCTTCGTTGATTTAATCGAAAAAGTTTCTCAGCGGATTTTTTTTGTCCTTTTTTTTTTTGTTGTTTTGATATACCGATGAGCAAAAAAGAGCAGCTAAATGGGGTAGCTAAAGACCAGAGTTCAATGGATTTCCTTTGACGTACAGAGAGTCATGTATTCCAGTGGCCCTGCAACAATACAAGGCCAGGGGGCTTGTTTTACATAGAAATTATCTCCAATTTAAAGACTAGGAAGGGCTTTGGGCATTGATTCCCAGTTGATCTTACCAATAAGTCAAGATTTAATTGCCAAATTGCTGATTTCAACTTTTCAAAAAATTCTTCATTAAATTTAGTTAGCAATCTGGCTGGTTGTCTGGTTGGCTGGTTATTTATTCATAAATATTTATTGAGTTTATTTATATATATCTATAAAAAAAAAGGATTTTTTTGCCCTTTGGTAGGATACTTTAGAGTCGAGTTGGCCAGCTGCCTTGCTGCTGGCAGACAGGCAGCCCAGCGCCCACAAATCGACGCACATAAATCGAATGGGTGGTGGTCAGTGGTCAGTGTCAGTTGCTCCAATGGACATAAAAATATTGTTGTTGTTGCTTTTGGCTAGCCAAGTCCATATGGTTTTTTCTGGATATTTTTTTTTGCCTTTTTGGCGAAGCTGTTTATAGTAATTTTCAATAGTTTTGCGGTGTTCATGTGAAAAATATGTTCTGCCGCCTGCTTCTCTCTTGATTTCTTTTTTATAGATTGTTTTTTCGTCGCTTTTCCGCAATTCTCGTTTGTAGTTTATTCTTATCGTCCTTTTCCTCTTGGTTTTTTTTTTTTATTTTATTGTTATTGCTGCATAATTTTCCATATTGCTTGATGGTTGAGATGGGCTCTTGCCCTCTGAGTCTCTCTGTGATTTATGCCGTTGTGGCTCTCAAGTGATATCCGGTCTGTTGGCTATGAAAAGTTAATTTTTATTTAATTTTCCTATATCAATTTAGCAATTTAACAATTAAATAAACGGGTTTTAAGACGATAGCTATATGGTTAGTCAAGAAAACTTCCTTCTAAAAGGCGTAGAAACATCAAGGCTTTGCGCTCATCGTTTCCTTTTATTTTATTTGATTAATTATTTAGTTTTTCTTTATTTATTTAATTATTTGTTAAATTAAACAATTTAATTTGCTAACCAGAATCTTTTGAACTGTAGACTGTAGAAGTCACTTGAGTTGAGTGGCGGCTGGCAAAGGCAACTGGTAAGTTAATTTGTGTGTTTTTTTGTTGTTTTTATTTATTTGTTGCTCACTTTTTAGTTTCAGTTTAGTTTTTTGTTGTTTTGCAAATTTTAATTAAATGGAAATTTCCGCTGTCTTGAGCACGTTTTCTCATCAACGGCATTAAATGCTATGCGGAATTTTAATTAGGCTCACGAGCACACACTCACACACACACACACTCCCAGACACACTCCCAGACACACACAGAGGCCTGGTCTGGGCACCCACATGCCCAAGTGGACAGGAGAGCGGAGCGACTGACTGTGGGCAAGAGGGAAAGGAGTTTTCTTCAACGCGTTGCCTGCGTATGTTGGTCGCTACGTGAGTTGGTGTCCTGTATGCAACAGGATTTGCAGTAAAATTACAGATGCATCCACACACACACACACAGACATACACTGGGGACAGACTGAGTGCCTGCCTGGCTGGCTTGGCCTGGTAAATGTCCCCTGTTCAGCCAGGAGCAGCTTTCACAATTGCTGGAGCTGATGCTGATGCTGCTGCTGCTGCTGCTGCTGGGTGAGTTGGATGGCTGGATAGATAGATGGGAGGCTGGCTGGCTGATATAATTAATGTTGAGACCGTGTTTCATCAAAGGCTTTGCCATGAATACAGAAATTCGACAGGATTAAAGGCAAAGAAGCTACCCAGGCCATTGCATTGATACAGCCAGTTGGGCTAACTATTCTGCAGAGTTTTTTTTTTTCTTTTTTAAAACAAAGTTTTAATGGCAGCCAGAGTAGCTAATGGCTGGTTGACATCGTTGGGTCTCTCAATTTAATAAATTAATTCTTTGTAGCCAGAAAAAAAAAATCATTTGTTTGGCTTAACGAATCCTTTTAAGGAGCTTCTCCATCTGCCTTTGCTGAGCCAAGCATTTGCTTAAGGAAATGTCAACGCTGCAGATGACACAACTCTGTCAGTTTCGGTGCCAACAATAAGTAGGTAACTAAGTAAGTAAGTCGTTTTAATTAAGACAAACTTTAATTGGCAAAATTTCCAGTTGCCAGGTACAGCAGCTGTAAAATGTTACGTGAATGCCTTTCACAGTCTGTTCACACGGACTAAACATACATGACAATACCATCATCAACGTCGGAGACTTTCCAGGTCCCCTTTCCTCTCTCTCTGTTTCTTTGGAGAAAAACACTCTAGTGCTGCAGCAACAACCGCAAGTCAAGGAAAATGTCTTGATGAGTGAAGTCCTGGTATCATCCTGGTGACAACTGTCTGCTTGACATGATTAAAGGCAACTGGACTCTTATTTGCCTCAATTCATTGGCTGCTTTTGCCCCACATTTTTGTTGCCCTTAAGTTAATTAAATTTTTGATTCTTTCTGGTCTCTGAAAATACTGATTTAGCTGCCCTTTAAAAGTAAAACACTTTGAGGTTCTTTTTTTTAATTTATTTATTTATATTTATTATTTCAATTTTTATTTCCGTTTTTTTTTTGGGTTTTTGTTTGCCTGCCATACAATAATTGTTAATAATTTATTTATTGTATTTTTTGTTTTCTTTGTTTTAGGTTTTTTTTTTTGGTTTTTTTTCGCGAGCTGCATGTGTGTTTACCTTGTCTGCTCTACGTGTTTTCATAGGAAATAATTCAAAAAAAAATAAACCTTAAAAAATACAATTAAATTGAAGTTCGGGGGCAACTCACTTAAAAGCCTAATAATTTTATATGACAACGATGAACAGACGCTTTTCTAATTACGAGAAAATTAGTAGAAGAATGAAAAGTTTTTTTTTCCTTTTTTTATTTTATTTAATTTAATTTTTTTTTTGTTTTTAATTTGCTAAGTTGGATTGCTGATGGAATTAATTGAAACAAACAAGTTTCAACTTAACAGAGTTGGTTTTTGGACTATGAAACTGACTTACATACATCTATGTGGCTATATGTGCCCTTCAAAGCAAGATTTGTCCATTCGTCTTTCTGTCTGTTTGTTCTGCTGCTTTTTAATACCATTTACAGTTATTTTTTGATTTATTTAATTACTTTTCTGAATGGGAAAAATAGTTTAATTAATCAGAAAGCCAAACTGGTAGAAACTTCTTTTTAAAAATTATTTATTTTATTGATCGGTTTTCCCTTTAACTTTTCTATCAACATTTGGCTCTTGGGAGTCTTGAAACATATTAAAAAATAAATTTTTGAAGGGAAAAAATAGTTTTATTTATCAGAAAGTTAAACAAAGCAGGTAGAAACTTCCTAAAATATTAATTTTCATAGATTAGAATTATATTTTTAATTTTTCTTTACATTTCTATCAGTTTGGGATTTTAGAAGTCTTAAAAAATTTTTTTTTTTTTGAATTTTGTTGCTGTAAAATATTTTTACCATTGATATAGTAATTTTGGTATCGAAATCTTTATAGTTTCCCATGGAAATGAAAGCAGAAACAGCTTTAAACAGTTTTAGACTGTCCTACCAAAGAAGATTGCTCTACTAAACCATATAGCTGTCTACATTAGGGTATTCGAACCTCTATATTGTTTTAAATAAACTCCAGAGTGTAAATGGTATTAATTCTTCGTCACAGCCGAAGTCAGCTTTTCCTTTTTGGTTCTACTTTAACAATTTCTTTTGGTTTTTTATTTTCATTTTTCATATTTTGCATTTTTTCTCAGATTTTGATTACGTTTTGTCTTGCTGTTTGTCGTTTTCTTTGCTTACTTTTTTATGTTTTGTTTTTTGTTTTCCTTTGTTTTTTTTTTTTTTTTGGGTTCATTTGTTTTGAAATTGTTGCTCTTTGTGGTGTGGCGCTTACTTCTTTGTGTTTGTAAAGCCTAAAGAAATCTTATAGAATCAAGCATGTGAGAGTATAAATGGCTTCTTGCCAGGGCTCTATGCTCTAATTATAGGCGTCTCTCTGTCTCCAACTGTGTCTGTGTGTGTGTGTGTGTATCTGTGTGTGGCTTAAATGGCTGCTTAGGTCTCTAGAAATTCTTTTTAGCATTTATACTTGGTTGCATTTTTGGGTTTTTCTTTTTGGCTTTTTGTTTTTTATTTCTCTGGTTTTGGTTTTCCTTCATTTGCCCTTTTGTTTAATTTTTTTCTTGTTAATTTTTCTTTCCTGTTTTTGCACTTTGGCCATAAAATTATTTATGACGTTTAAAGTAATTTTATTTTATTTTTTTAGTATTTTTTTTTGATTTTTTTTTAGATTTTATTTATCATATAAACATGTTCGTTTTGTCAGTTGTTTAAAACTAGATTCTCTTCGACTATAACTAGATTTAGTTATTAGAAAAAAAAAAACACATACAATTCGAGCCTATAAATGTTTATTTTTATTCATTAAACTAAACTTGAACTATGAGACAGAACAAAGGAAGTTAATTGAGTATTTATATTGCCATTTTACAAATGAAACTCTTAGAGCTTTTTCTTCTGTGTTTCTTCCCCTTCTTCAAATAACAATGTTTGCCGCTTTGTGAATAATTTCTTTATTAGGTTTTAGGTAGTTAATAAGTGTTTTTAAGTTAATATGTTTCTTGCTTGACTGCCCGCCCAGCTTAGCGTTTATTTAACTTTTATACTAGGTATAGAGTGAGATTCCTCCACATTTAATTATTTTACGTAGTTTATTCGTTACTTACCGCGCTGATTTGCTTTCGAAAAAAAAAAAAAAAAACCGTTACAATTACATCTAAGTTTTTATTCCTGGCAAAAAAAAAATTCTTTATGCTTTACGTTTCTATGTTTTTCAAAGTTTGGTTTCGGATTTCCCATAATTATAATATTTTTATTCTGTTTGTTTGTGTTTCCTTCGTTCCTCTGCTGGGTTTGCCACACATTTTACCTTGTTAACATATTTTATTCATGTGTTTTTCTCTTCAGAGATTTTATTTTGATTTCACTTTTCTGTTTTTCTTTCTATATTTACATTAAAAACTGTTTTGCATGCGTGTGTGTCTGTATGTGTGTGGTGTTTATGCTCTATTTTGAATTGTCATAACTAAACGAACGTTGAACGCATCATCATGATTATCACTAACCTAGATTTTTTGGATTTTTTTTCGATTTTCGCTTGTCATTTCATTTAATTCATATCTTTCTATCAATATTTTTGTTATTTAATCTCTTGTATTTGTATATTAAATGCAGTTTTGGCCACATTTGGGGTCTAAAAACCAAAAAAAAAAAAACAACAATTTTGTTTGGCTTTCGTACTGATTGGGAACAATTTTTTCTTCTTGTTTTTGGTGGGGGCAACAACATGGCGGCGAGTGATGGCGATGGCGATGGCGCAATGAGTTTGCTATCAATCATAGCATACTTTTGGGCTGACCATTTACTAAGGTTGCTGTGTGTGTGATAAGACAGCTTTAAAAATGGCTCTAAAAGGCAGCTTGAATGTGTGTGGTGGTGTTAGGTGATGGTGTTTGCTGCCTCCAGCTTGCCTTAGTCATTCAACTCCCTTGTTATTCATGTGTGTTGACCTGCGATTTGCCTAGATGCTTGTATGTCTGTGAGTTTAGATTTGTGGATTGCATTGTGGATGCCAATGCTGTGGCTACGAGTAATTAATTCATTTATTTACTCGTATATGGGTGGCAACTAACACACACTCAAGTGATTCGTATTAAGAACCACGCCGGCTGCCATGTAACCATTCTGTCGTTGATGCTGCTGCTGTTGACCATGCAGGTGATGGTGATGGTTGTTAGCCGGCGAGGTGGCTGCTCCGGCAGCAGTGGAAACGGCCACCACCACACTGCCGCCCGGCTCACTGCCATCCACAACGAGACCTGCCAAGGGGCTGCCGGCCTTGGACAACGTCATGGGCATAGACATTGGCACACCGCTAATGGGCGTGGTGGCCGTGGTTGTTGTTGTTCCCGTTCCCGTGGTCGTACCGGTGCCCGTGCTAAGGCTATTGCCGCTGATATGGGCACTGATACCGCTGGGTACGCTGGACATGTGCACGGCATTGGCATTGGCATTTGCTGCCGCTGCAGCAGCAGCTGCGGCTGCCACAGCCGCCGCTGAGTTGGCATTGGTTGCCGTACGATTAAGCTCTTCATTGGGTATGGAGAAGTGGCGATAGGAGATGTATTCTGGCGGCATGGCTGCCTGGCGCTTGGCGTTCTCGATGCGCTGCTTCTTGAGCTTTACATAGCTGAGCACTGATATCATCACTATGAACACTATGATGCCCAGGCAGCAGCCCACTATCAGGCCCAGCCGTCGCGTCAGTATAGAGTGGATGAAGCCGTTGCTCGACAGGCCATTCTCGTCGGTGATCAGGCTGGGCGTGGAGTCTAGCGTCTGGACATCGGTGCAGGCCGAGATGTGCGAGTTCTTGAGCACTTCATGCAGGGCATTGTCCACCACAATGCCGTTGTCCATCAGACCTTCCTGTTGCTGCTGCAGTTGCTGCTGCTGTTGGTCGTCCTCACTCATGGCCATGTGCAAGTGCTGGTAGGGCGAATAGTTGTCCGGCAGGGGCGGCGAGGCAGCCGCCAGGGGTATATCCCCGCCGCCTGCCATGGCCAGCAGCAGCTCATCCCGCGAGTCGTTATAGTGCAGCCTTTGCAGGGCATTGGCCAGCGGCTCCGAGAGCCAATTACCGGTGCCGATAACACAGATGTGATAACGTGTGTTGGGGCTAAGCTTGGTCAACTTGGTGGAGCTGGCCGTGCCATTCAGTCGCTTGCTGTGTATCTGTGGAATAAATTAAACAAGTTTCAGCATTTTTTTTGCTTTTATTATCAGCCTCAGCCATCAGCTATCAGCCATCAGCCTGGTCCCCTGCTCATTATCATCTGTGGCGTCTTGCCTTAACCACTTCCCGCTGGTTTTATTAAAAATCTTGCCGTTGGCCGCTCGACAGTGGGCCAGGCAGCATCATGTTTAGGATGCTGGGGAAGAGGAATGAAAAATCTGATTTTCCTTTCCGCTTTCTTAAAATTCCTTTCACCGTGCGGCAATTGCCGGCCCAAATGAATAAAGTTACACTGCTTATCGTAGTATCAAAGGCGGCTCCATTGGCAGCTGCCTGTCCCATTGCCCTCGTCGTTAATTAAACGTTTATTAAAAGAAAATTATGAGCAAGAAGGTGGCATCGGCAACGGGCTGCCCCATCCATGGCGTGGCCATATCGGATGAGTATTTACCATCAAATTACTTTCAAATTTGCCATTCACTGCCAGTCACAGTTGGCACCGGTTGGCCTGCCGTCCTTCAGCCGCCCTGCAGCCGTCCTGCAGCCGCCTTTACTTACCTCATCAGTGACCGGCAAAAGCGGCAGGCGTTCCCTCTCCCTGTCCTTGTCGAGCTCTCGTTCTGGTTCCCTGTTTCGATCTCTGTCGCGATGTCTGTCATTGTCCCGCATATTGGATTGCTCGCCGGCTCGTTCGCGGTCATGGGGGGCCGTTAGGAGGCCATCGCCTGTGGCATGGTAAAGAATTTCAAAGCCATTGAGGCCCAAATGGTCGCGACTCTGCCAGGACACGACCACCGAATACGGCTGGATGTCCTGTATGGCCATTTTGGGTATTAATGGGGCATCGCAAAACTGCTGCGGCTCCATGCGACCAAACACCTTGCCACGCAGCTCGGTGGGGTGTTCGCACCTCAGATAATTAATGCCGTCGCCTCCCGTTGGCAGTAGCGACCATTTGCGATGATCTCTCAGCCATTCCCACAGCTTCTGGGCATCGCAGCTGCAATGCAGTGGATTTTCTGCAATGGAAATGGATATGCCAATGGATATGGATATGGCAATGGATATGGTTATGGTTATGCACATGGTAACGACAAATGTGCTGACAAAAAATCTGTTGGCCAACTCACCCTCTAGCTTTAGCGTACGCAGATTGGTCTCCAGCGGACGCAGCGAGTCCAGGGGCACCAGTTCGAAGTAGTTCTTGCGCAGATCCAGCAAATGCAGTTTACGCAGAAAGCGGAAGGCATCGTGGGACAGCACTGTCATCCGATTGCCCATGAGGAGCAGCTCGACAAGGCCTTGCAGATTGCGGAATGTCTTCTTCGAGATGCGGTCCAACTGATTGAAGCTCAGATCAAGGGTCTGCAGCTGGGCCAGGTCGCCGCTGAACTCCTCCAGGTCCTTTAAGGTGTTGTGCGAGATATTGAGCAGGCGGAGCAGTCGCAAGCCCTGTAGTCGCTCCTTGGGTAGCATTTCCAGCTCATTGACACTCATGTCGAGGGTGAGCAGATTGACCAGCGACTTGAAGGCCCCGGGAGAGATGCGGGTAATGCGATTGTTGACCAAATGCAGGTGCTGCAGGCCCTGGAAGGCCTCAAAGTCCTTCGAGGTCAATATGGACAGATTGGTCTGGCAGATGTACAGCTCCTTGAGGTAAGGATAGCGCTCCTCCTTCACCGTGTAGATCTTGTTGATGGGATTGCCTGTAAGGTTGAGCCAGGAGAGTCGCGGTATGGATATATCGGACAGAGCTGAGCTGGGTATCTGCAGGAAGCGATTGCTGGACAAATCCACACGTTGCAGGTTCACCGAATGGCGCAAGAAGTTGGCCGGCAGGGAGAGCAGCAGGTTGCCACTCAGGTCCACGCTGTCCAGCTGGGTGAGATTCACAGCATTGAAGCCGCTCAGCGAGTTGATTTTATTGTCCCTCAACACCAGCTGCCTGAGATTCAAGGTGCCGCTCAACTTGAAGAAATCTATAGAGCTCAGCTGGTTCTTGGCCAGGTCGAGCGTCTCCAAAGTGCTTATGTTGTACAGAGCTATATGCGGAAAGTCCACCATGCTGTTCCTGCAAAGTCGCAGCTCCTTGAAGACATTTAGACCGTTAAAGATGTTGCGGTTCATCTGGGTCAGGTGATTGTCGCACAGATCGATTCTCACCAGGTTGGTGTTCTTGGCGAATAGCTGGTCCGGTATGGTGCGAAGGCTGCAGTTGGCCATTGTCAGGTGCTGCAGGGAGCGCAGCTTGTCAAACATGCCCGCCAGGATGCCACCGCCTCCTCCGATGCCTACATGACTAAAGTTGTTGTGCGACAGATGCAGCCGCCTCAGGCTGGGCACGTCCAGCTTTTGTATGTCCGCTGGATTCAGTTGATTGCGCTCCAGGTTCAGCTCATTGAGGTTCTGCAGGGACTTGAACGTGTGCTGTTCCAGCTTGCGCAGCGAGGTGTTGCCCAGGTTAAGCGTGGCCAGCGGCAGCTCCTCCAGGAAGATGTCCCGTGTTAACTGAACCAGGGGATTGTGGGAAAGGTCTAGGGATCTCAGCTGCTTTAGACGGTTGAAGGCATAACCATCGATGGCTTCTATATGGTTGTGGGCCAGATTAAGCTCCTCCAGGCTATCCAGGGAGACAAAATAGTCGCGGCGCACCTGACGCACATGGTTCTCACTTAGGTCCAGGAACTTCAGCTGCCCCAGGCTGGCAAACGTGTCCTTTTCGATCTCTCGTATATGGTTGTTGCTCAGATAGAGCCTGCCCAGGTGCTTTGTGTCGGCGAACAGCGAGCGATCCACCTTGGTCAGCTGATTGTCCCGCAGCCACATGATCTGTATGCGCTGCTGCTGGCGGAAGGTGTGCTGATGCACCTTGTGGAGATAGTTGGCCTCTAGCTGGATGGACAGCAGGGAGGAGTTCGTCTCAGGAAAAATATCCTCCAGCATGGTGAGCTGATTGTCCTGCAGATTGATGTGTTGCATGTTGGTCAGAGTGTGGAAGGCGCCTGGCTCAATGTCCTCAATGTTGTTCTTCTGGATATGCAGCTCCTGCAGGGCAGGCAGCGGCTCAAAGACGCCCTTGCGCACTCGCCGTATCCGGTTGTTATGCAGACGAACCTCTCTCAGCTGCTCTAGCTTGCGGAACATGCCGATTTCCAGGTCCTGGATCTCGTTGTTGTCGAGCGACAGTGAGGAGAGTCTGATACACTTGTCGAACAGCGTCACAGGCACCAGAGGAATGAAATTCGAACGCAGATACAGATGATCCAGGTTGACCAGGGTGCTAAATACGTTCGGATCTATGTGGGCTATGGCATTGGCCTCCAGATAAATGACATCCACATTGGTGGAGTTGGTGAAGGCATCGGCCGGCAGCTCCAGGATGTTGTTCTCTGACAAGAAGACCTCGCGCAACTGCGGTAAGTTGGAAAAGACTCCGCTGATGGCATGGATGTGGTTGTGGCTGAGATCGACTGTCTGCAGCCGCTTGTTTTTGTCAAACACCTTGGGGTCCAGAGTAACGATGCGGTTGTGCGACATATCCAGCGACATCAGTTCCTTTAGGCTCTTAAAGGCCTCGGGCTGCACCAACTCTATCTGGTTGGCATAGAACGACAGCGTCTTGAGCTGAGCAAAGGCCCGAAAGCAGTCGTCCACAATCTCGCTAAACTGATTGGAGCTCAGATCCAGAAAGATCAACGAGGGCAGCTGCAGGGCAGCTGCTGCGGCGGCCACCGCCGAGGCATTGTTGGTGGCCAGCTGGATGTCGCCATAGAAGGTAGATATCTTGTTGTTGGACAGACGCAGGGTGCGCAGATGGTCTAGCTTGCGCAGAGCCATCATGGGAAACGTGCGCAGACCGTTCTCCGACAAATCGATCTCCTGCATGCAATCCTCTAGGCCAGCAAAGCCGTGTTCCGGTATGCTCTGCAGCCGATTGCCCTTGATGTTCAGCTTGGACAGCCTCAGGCCATAGAAACTGTAGTCCTCCATGCGCACAATCTCATTGTAATCAAAGTCCAGGGCCGTCAACTTTTGCATGGAGCTCAGTGCCCGTGAGGGTAACTGCAGGGCAAAGAAATCAAACAAAACGCCACTTTGTGGTATCATAAAAAACATCATAATCTTGTCAAAGTACTTTGCCATTCATGCATATTGCTGGCTCCCCCACCGATCTGTTATATCTCACGTGTTGTACAATATGGGATTTAAGCACAATAAGCGCCCCCTTCATCCCCTTAAACTCTCCCGCTGTTGCTAGTGCATTTCATGGTTGTGTTTGCTCAACTGTTTCCACTACGTCTGTTTCACTTGTCTCACCTGTTCGGCCGGCCATAAAGCATTTTTGAATTGTTTTTGATGGCAATTAATTGAAAGGCTCTCGTGTATTTTTTATGTAACTAAAATTCTGTTAAGGCCTGATGACAATAGCAACAGCAACTGCAACAGCAACAATAATAACAACGGGGCCAACAATGACAACAAGTGCAGACCGTTGAGGGATATTGCCACGTGACAGATACTTTCAATGCGGATGCCACTTGCATTTCGCTCTACATTTTTTATGCCCCAGCACAGTGGCGTGCCTATCACCCTTTAAATTCAACCTGAAAGGTCTTTAAAAAACGTGCCAAAGCCAGCTGGCAACTCGTAAATGTTGCCGAGCACAGCGCCTGGCGTTGCCATCTAACTGCAGCTCGGCAACAACCTCCTTTGGACGAACACAAGCTTCACAGCTTCTTTCAGCTCCTTTAACTTGTTTATTTAGTAATAGCAATACAACTACAATTGACATGGCACACAGTGGTTCAATAATTGCAGTTGTCCGAGGGCTTTGTCTGCCAATAGGTTGTCCTGGCTTCAATGACGATCGTGATAGCTGTTCCTGGACTGTGAACTAGAACGCGAACCGATATTGTAGTAGCTTCTCGAACGGAAACGGCCACGTGAGCGAGAACGCGAACGAGACTTCGATCGGTAACGACATTCGTAATGGACCGAAGCATGTGATGAAGACGTGTTGTGCGAAGTGGGCCAGCGTGAGCCAGAGCGGCGATAGTTCTCCCTTCGCATGGTGAGCCGCAGTCTATTCGCCTGAAAGGGCGTAACGGTTATGGCTTTGCCATCAATCTGGCCGCCGTTCATGATCTTTAAAGTGGCCTTTGCCTCCTCCGGTTTGGAGAACTCGACAAAGGCATAGCCACGTCCATTGCGTTTATGATAGCGATCTAATGGAAAGTCAACGGCCGTCAGGACGCCAAAGTTGCTAAAGATTTCCGTCACATGTTCCTTGGTCACATGGTGGCTTAAGCCCGAAATATGAAGACGCGTGGGATGAGTGCTGTCGGAGGCAGCCACTGAATCTTGAACGTGTTCATGGTTGTGCTCTGAGTACTTCTTGGCTACCTGAAAGCTGACATCTGATGATCTCTGCCCTTTGGCCTTGTGGGGCGACTTGGAAGCAGGCCGGGGACTGCTGCTGTCTGCCTTGGGTATCCACATGGTTGGTCTAGACAGCGTGGACTTGGTCATTCGCACCTCAGTGCTAAGACTGCGTAGGCGCCTTCTGCTAGTCACCTGGTGACGGTTACGACTGCGACTGGAGCTGCGACTAGCAGCTTTGCGCTTGCGTTCTCTCGAGTGCCTTGGCACATGGCCATCTGGCTTCGTTGTTGAGCTTGACTTTGATTTCCCTGAGGGGGAGCTGTGACCCTTGTCTTTGTTGACCTTGGAACCCTCCATAGTGGCCCTTTGCACCTTACTTTTAACAGTTTTCTTTACAGTGTCCACCTTGCTGCCTGCCGAATTGACGTTGAGCAGATTCAAAATAGGCGTATTGGCTTTGGCTGTATCCAACTTGCTTTTGATTTTGAGTTCCTCTGACTCAAGCTTCTTAGAACTACCGTCATGAGGTTTGTCATCCTCAAAAATGTTCTCCTTCAAGGGATTCACCTTAGACACATTCAACTTGGAGCTCTGAATAAAGGGGATGGACAGGATCTTAGGAATATTTACTTGGGCTGTATTCAGGCTGGAGTTGGAGTTCGCAGTGGCATTGGCGTTGGTCAGCCTGACACTGTTTGATTTGGAAGGATCGGGAGGTGGCAGTGGCTCTGGACGGCTTATGGTTGAGAGAATTAAAGCGCTTGAGTTGCTCGGCTTGGTGCTGTTCAACTGGAAGTTGATTGCCTTGGAGGTTATGGGCTTGGCATTAAGGGGCCTAGGAACTATGATCTGGGAAGCGATTGGCTTACTAGTTGCCTTAGTGGTGACTGCGGTGGAATCCTTTGGCTTATAGGTGACTGCTGTGGACGCCTTTGGCTTGTAGCTGGTTGTCTTACAGGTGACTTCTGTGGCAGCGTTTGATTTGTAGTTGGTTGCTTTGGAGCCGACTGGCAGGGAGTCCCTTGACTTGGAGCTGATTGACTTTAGCTGGTGATTGATAGTCTTGGCGTCGCTTAGCCTAGACTTGTTTAGCTGGGAATGGCCCAGTCTAGAGCTGATTGACTCGAAATTGGCCGTCTGGGTGGAGATTGTGGCCGAAATGGGCGGCATCACTGGTATGGGTATGGTGATGGGTATAATTGGTGGAGGCACAGGCTGTGGTGTCGGCTTGGCCTGTTCAATGGCCTTTTGGGCACGCAGACGATCCTGTTCGATCTTGAGCAGTTTCTTGTATTTGAGTATTTTGGCTGTGTGTTGCTCAACTAGGGAGATGGATTTCTTGGAGGTAACGAGCTCGGCTTCAGACTCAGACTCAGTGGATGAGAACGACGAGTTGTCGCTGGAGCTGGAAGAGTAAGTGGTGCTGCTGTCAGCTGAATTGGGGCTGCTGCTGCTGCTTGAAGAGTCGCTGCTGACCTCCACTGGCGTTGCCCGCTTTTTTTTCTTCTTCATGCAGGAATTTCTCTTGTGAGAGTTGTGAGAGGAATAGACCACGGTGGGTGCCTTATGCTGCTTGGTTTTAATGGCCTTCTTACCGTGCCTATGCGGCTTCCTCTCCGGCAACTCCGTTTTGTATTTGACGCGTCGTTCTTTCGGCATTTTCACTTGATTGCTTTGGCTTTTCTTTTTCACTTTTTGGTGTTTTTTTGACGAAGGAAAAATTAAGTTTATTTTAGCTTTTGGTTTTTATGATTTTTGACGTTTGTTTCTTACGGTTTAGATGCCAATAGCAGAGGATTTCCGATTGGTTAACGAGAGGTTTCTTGTTCCTTACTTGCTGGAGTTCTGATTAACAATGAATTTTATTTCACGTGGTTGGCCTTGATGTATCCTCGGACATTTAGAGAAAAGCCAAGTTGATCCAAGCACAATTGTTTCACAGTACAGTCAACTATCGATGCTAAAAGGCCTTGTTATATCGATTAACGGTGCTGCCACATCGATGAATATTCTAACCTCTTGGATTCGATTATTAAAAATAGCAAAAGAGGAAACAGAGACAAACCGAACAAAAAGAAGCGCTGTCAGCAGCTGAAAACCATTTATTTTTCAGAGTTGACACCTCTTTACTTCCACAGATGTCAGCAAATTGGTCGCTGAGTATTATGTAGGCAACCATAGTGAAACAGAGTCATTGCTGATGACAACTGCCAATGGATTGGTCAGTGGAAATGCATTTTCATTTGCTGAATGAATTTATGGGCACCAGGTAACCTGGGGGACATAAAAAAAAAATCACAAAGTATCTACAGTTAAATTGCATTGATTTACAAAACACTCGCTACAATTGCATTTATAGCAGCTCAGGTAGCAGGTGGCAGTTGGCAGTTGCCCCCTCCCCTGGTAAGTAGGTGGATGGAGCCCTGGCAGTGCAACTGCTTTGGCCTATGGTAGTCGAAGGGTAGCAGGTGACAGGGGCTGGGGGGCTGCCCGTGACATGGCCAAGCGAATTAAACGGCCTTTTAATTAATGTACTGACATGGAAATTTATGGCATTCGATTTTAATTTATTGAACCTACACCCCAGCACACCTCGCCCCACCACACAGCACCGCCACACAGTCCATTGCCCCACTCCCTGGCAGCCACTGCGTGTTGGCTTACTGGCGCCTTGGATGGGCATCCAAATTTATGGCCGAGCAAAGGCAGAACGAAGAAATGGCTGCCATAAAATGATATTTATTTTTATTGTTGCCACATTATGAAATATTTATGAACGTTTTGAATTTCTGAGACAGAAAATTACAACAACAAAATTTATATAAAAAAAAAATCTGAGAAAATGCAAAATAATATAAAGCAAGCAGAGGATGAACCAGGACAAAGGCGTGCGGGCAATGGATGTCACTTCAGCTGCTTAGAGCTTGATAATCTTGTTGCGACAGGCGGCCGTTTCGCCCTGCTGGAGGCCACGACAGCGCCATTCGCTGGCCTGGACGAGGGCATTGAGGGGACCGCGTATGCAGTTCTTTCTCTGGGCCTCGCAGCGTGTGAGACGTATGCAGCGGTTGTCCTGGGTCCTCCAGCAGCTGGGCCGCTTGTCATCCAGGCACTTGCGTTCGCGACAGTCACGCAGCCGCTTGGCACTGACATTGGCATGAGGCGATTGGCCAGGACGCTGGCGGATGGCGCACTTGCCACTGCCGGAGCTGCCTAGGATGTTGCGGCAACGCGACTGGCATGTCGGACGCACCGCTGGCAGTCCCA
>JAWNPV010000185.1:3985-29496 GCA_035078785.1 Collessia kirishimana
GTAAAACGCAGCTATAAATGTAAAAAAAGTTTCATTCGAGCACCATCAACATGCAGCAGCAAAATGTCTCATGAATTTGGAAAGCCAATTGTGAATGATGACGAGCGAGGCGACTGGGCCGAAGAACCAGAATCTATGAGCTCTGCGGTAAATCGGTGCTTTGAACTTCTAGTTACTTTAATTCAATTGACTTTTCATAGGAGCTCATTAAGCCTCGTCAACCATGTAAGAAGGCCACCATCAGGGTTCCCTCAGAGGCGGAACAGACTAAAAGGGCAAATGCTGTGGAAGTTTCGCCTGATGATTTATCCCTTAAAAATCTACAAATAATGTAAATTTTTTATTTCTTCCACACAATCAGTCTGCACAAAATTTTTTATGATTGTTTCCAGTCTGCTCAGTGAACACGCATTTAGCTGCGTCCACCACACTTTGCTACACTTTGCTGCATCATCCTCGTGGCACACGGACACTAGAAACTTATTAACCAACTCAACATGTCCTCTCAATACACATTTATACTTTCCACACTACAAATGCCAACATCAAACCCTATGGGAATCGGAAACTGTAAAGCTAAAATGAAAATGAAAATATGTGGCGAATGAAACAAATGACTTTTAAACTGATCTTGGGATTTCCAAAGTTGCTTCCCAGCAGGCCTAGATTAGGGTGGTCTGCTCTAGGGTATAGAGAGATTCATGCCACCCCAAATCCCATGAGGCCCCCCAATAGTTTCTAAACTGAGCTTCGAACGTCATTTACTCAGTTTGCTGATTGCGTTGTTGGGGCATGACGAGAAAACCTTAAGTAAAAGTGAATACGATAGTTCGTTGAAAATGTTTCCCAGTCATGTGCGAAGTACTTTGGGTCTTAATACCTTTACAGATGAAAGTAAAAGCCCAAAAGCATGAACAAATAAGCTTCAACTGAAGCGCGGCTAACTCGTGACCACAATCTGCCCAGCAGGAGCCGGAAATGACAAAAAAAAAAAAAAAAACCAAAAAAAAATGAAGAGAAAAGAAAAACTAAATGCCAACGAAAGAGAGAAGAAATCTTGCGCAATATTTACAATTTCTGTGACCTTAGTTCGGAAGTGGATCCATCAGATCGGCAGCCATCATATAACCATCAATCAATCGCTGGCAAAAAAATTATCTTTGCATAAAAACTATGAATTCAAATTGGATTGCGATTGGCAACACCAGTCGTGTAACACAGTCGTGTTAACGTATTTGCTTCGAGCTTTTATTACCGAAACATCGTTTTGCATATTCATCAAAAAACACGAAAGAGAAAGAGGGTGGAAGGCGAGCAAGAGGATGATGATGATGATGCTGATGATGAAGAAATTGCGTACAGAGTGGATGGATTAGCAGGTTTCGGAGCTGCTCCTGGCCTGTTTGCCAAGACACCCAACTGGGGGTCACCTAATGGCTGCAGTTCGCTGATCCCAGGGGATTTATTTTCTGCTTTTCAAACACAGCAAAGTGGCTTAGCCTGTCACAGATATATCATGTGGTGGCTAAGGCCCAGCTCATCAGCGGTATGTTTATGATTGTCTGACCTGTTAAGCCTTTAAGTTTTCATTACGCCTGTGAGCTTAACATAGTTGAAATTCAATTTTCCCAGATTGATTGCTAAGAAAGTTGCGTTATCTTAAGTTGCCTATTTGGTAAGCCATCGAGGTGATAGAAGGGAATTGAGGTAAAGAGGTTAGAAGAGCTTAAAGCAATGATTTTACTTACATTGCTTAATTCTCACAGTCATTTGTATGCTGTAGACAATTTCGTTAACTAGCAGACAGACAGACACAGGGAAACAGACATTCGAACACTCAGGTGTCTCATTTAAAAGCCAAATCGTCACCCCAATAAGGCTTTATGGCAACCAGATCTGGACGCAGTAAAAAAACCAAACAGAATCAGGCTGTGGTGGATTGTTAGCAGCTCCACAGGGACTTTAAACTCGTCACAGTGGATAAGCAGCCGCTGGCAGTCTAAGGAGCCAAACCGATGGGTTCATTGACCTTCTGCTTAGCTGGAGTGGATGATCAGAACAAGGAGCTTCCAGGCAACCTAATGGCCATAGAATTACCCCCGACCTTTCTCTCTCTCTCTATAAAAAGGAAAACTCTTTAGTCGCAGCTGAGCTTACAACTGTAACTCTAACTCACCTCAAGACACACCTCAAGACATCAGAAAAAAACAAAAAAAAAAAAAAAAGAAAAAGAAGGAAAATTATATAAAAATCGAAAGGTGTTTCTTGTGCATTAACTCAACTCCCATTAGGTTAAGCTGAGACCCCCAAATAGGGCAGCCGGCATTTACCATCTAATCGACTCAGTTGTTGGAAAGTCCAATTCAAATGCACAGACATGTGGGCCTCTACCGAGTTATTTGGACCCTTTTCGGTATATGTTTATCCATATATATATACATATAGATCCATTGATATTTTTGAAGAAATTTCACTTTTCACACCAACAATACAATTGCAGAGACAAAATATACAAATAATAACGATACAATAAACGAAATCCCCGCAGATCCAACGAATTTATGTGGCTTATGACATTTGCTTGCTGGCTTTCTTTCAACCATTCAGTCAGTCATTCAGTCATTTATTTAAAATCCAAAGCAAAAGAGGGCCGAAGTTGAAGGGTTGACAATGGGCTGTTTGGCTGGCCAAGAATGGCTTGACAATGCTGGCTGATAAACACCAAAGCTAGACAGACAGACAAATTGAACTGGAAACTACAGAAATAAATGTTTCCGATTCGAAAGCGAACAAAAATATGCATAATTTCTGTGACAAATGCGACGAAACCGAAACCGAAACTGAAACCAACAATCAAAACTGAACTGAACTGAGCTGAGCTGAGCTGAGAAAACTGTCTGGGCTCTGGAGATAATTATGTTAATTGGCCTGGCCAGGTCAGACCGAGCGAAGGAAATTTGTTGAAAATTATGAAAAAAGCATTTTGGCTAAATGAGAAAGAAGAAAAGCGCAGCAATAAATAAATTGTCGACTCTTTGGTTGACAAAAACTGTTGATGGCGGCAGCCTATAAGCATCGGTTACATGGCTTTGTCGTAGCTGTTGCTGTTGTTGCTGTTGTTGTTGGCAACAAACTGTAACTTTCATTCTTAGACCTGGACCGTTGATAAAGATACATTTTGTTGCGCCAAGGCAATGGCAACTGTTTTTAACTGTTTTGTTGTTGCTGTTGTCGCTGTTGCTGATGTTTGTTGGTTGAGGCTTTTTGGGTTGCCACAGAGCGTTGATTATATGCTTCGTGCTATTTCATTTTGCTGACAACATACAAGATACAAGAAAATACAATAAAATCACCACAGACACCAGCTAGGGAGAGGAACTTGGCAGCAGCCAGAGCTCCGAAGCCCCGAAGCACCTAATACCCTGACAATTCAGCACTGCAGTGTAAAACACTCTGCAACTGGGTCAATGCTTATTCGTATTAAATTCGGATATTGAAATGAATTTTTTATATAATTTTTGCCTTCATTTACATACAGGCAATTAAGTTGAATCGAATAATTAAACGATGAGGCTAAGCAAGGCCATCGATTGCCCCCAGGACACTTGGGTGATTAGCTAATGGAAATTCTAAAAGTTCTAAGACAAACTGCAGGGGAAAATCGTCGTACTTTTGCCTTGAGGGCATTAAATCAGAGTCATGAATTGCAACGGCTGCCTGACTGCGTTTGGTTTACACGAAAGTTGTGGCAGCGGAGTTGCAATTATGATCCGCTAGCTCTGGAAGACATCGACTGTTGACTGTCAAGTAGCTGCTGCTTGCTCATGGGCATGTCAACGCCTAGGACAGGGCACGTCAATCTATAGAAGAATTCTTAGAAGTTGATTGTTACCAAAACAACAACAGCAGCAACAACAACGGCAGTTTAATGCAAGATTTTTTTACCCAGTTAAGTTTACTCACAGGCAGGCAGGCAGTCAGTCAGTCAGTTAACTAGACAAAGCAACTGAGAAAAGTTCCACTTATGCAAAATTAATTGTAATCACAACATGTCTTTCTCTCCCTTCGTCTCTCCCTCCCTCTATATACCTCAATCTATATAAAACTATACACACATGAGTGTGTGTTTGTTTGTATGAAAAGTGAAAATGCCAAGTGTAGTCAGCTGTATCTGCCGTCTGCATAGGAGTACGGCGATTGCCAGTGCGTTGGTTGGTGCAAATTATGAAATTACTTGGTATTATGTGAAATGAAGTTAAAAGTGTGATTAACTTGACGCGTATAAAGCCAAACAATAATACCATCAACTACTGCAACAGCCACCCCCCAGACAATGAAAGTCAACCAGGTAAGTATCTATGTATCTCAGTCTGTCTCAGCTATCCGAGTTATCTCTGCGGTTCGTGCGTGTGTCTAGGCGGCAATTAATATCATTTCATCTGCCACTCAAAGTTGTAGGCATCGCTGTTGCTATTTCTTAAGTCTCTTTTCCATGTGAGCAAGCATGCAAGTTGGTTTAAAGCAAAAATACCAAACAAAATTCCCCCCTCAAAGTGAATGAGATTTGATTTGGATATGGCCAGTCCCTGGGTTATTCCATTCGATGTTTTCTAACCAACAACTGCTAGGCAGAGTCACTTAGAATATCCAACAAAGTCTCGTTGTGTAGCCAGTGCGCCCAGCTGTGGAGAAAGTCAAGCAAATTGTTAATGTTGACGTTGACGTGAAGATCTTCAAACTGCAATCCCCCTCTCTCTCTCTCTCTTACCCACCGCAACCCCTGCCCTTTGCCATACATCAAACGACAACAGTAAGGCGGCGCAAACCACAAGCCAATTCAAGTCAAGTTCGTTGCCTAAGTCTTTGTTCTGCAAGCCAGCTAGTGAGCAACCAGAAAACAAATTGCAACGACTACAAGAGATGCCCACGTGTGAAGCCAATCGCATAAGCAGGCACGCAAAATATGCCAGCTGGTAATTGTTAATTCAATTGCCAACTGCAGAAACATTTGTGTGAACAATTTGCATTAAGCAAACAAGCAAACAAACAGCAGACAAACAAGCAAACAATCAATTGGGTGGAGCGCCAACAACTTATCGACTTATTGTTCACAGGGCGTTCACTTTTGTGTGGGCAATTATTTGAGGCCTTTTGGGGTTTCGGTTGATTATTGTTATTAAAAACTTTTGCAAAATCAAAACCAAAAACCAAGAAAAAAAAACTGAATATAAAGAAAAGCAAAGAAAATGTACCAAAGATGGCAATTAATAGACCATGAATGCTTACTAGACGAAAAGAAAATCAAGCAACCAGGTGGGCAGCCAGCCAGCCAGGCAGGCAATCAGGTAGTCAGACAGTCAGGTAGGCAGTCAGGCTGCCAGCTAACATTAAATTGAAACTAAAGTTGATATTAAGCTATCAGTTGGGTCTATAATTACAGGTTACGGGCAGCTCTCGATATTTTTAATCGAGACTGATGACAATTACGATGGGAATTTTTAATGAAATTTTAATAGATTGAAAAATTTGTAGAAATTAATGAATTTTAAAAAAGGTTTTCACGACACGGAAGAGCAACGCCAGAAGCTTGAACTGACAGGTGAATAACTGGAAGGAAAAAACGCTTTATCACCAGGGTTTTAGCTGAGATCTCGAAACTCTTTTCAAGATAAATTAAATGTAAAAGAATTTAAATAGTTTGGTTATAAATCAACCGAGTTTTTATCTATTTTCTAGACACTGCCAACTGCCAGATAATCAACTAGTGAGTTGACACCTCACCAGTCATTTGCTTATCTAAGATTTAAGTTAGTTTAGTACCCAGAAATCTAGTTTTATTTACATAAATACAAGCTCAATCGTAGCAGGACTTACCAGGTAAAAAACCCAAAATAAATTCCTTTAATTTGAGGGGGAAAAAAATTGTTAAATTAAAATTCTTTGCCACATTAACACAACACTCTGCTGACAAGCAATTCGAATTTTTCTTTGGTTATTTGCATTTCAAAAAACTCAATTTTCTTCCTTCTTTGGCAAAGTGAAGAAAAATTACACAGCGCGCCAAGTTGTCAGATGAAAAATGTTTAAGCCGAAAAGGCGCAAAGGCAGACACCAAACACACGAAAAAAAATATATAAAAAACTCTTCACAAGAATGTCGAAAGGTTTTACATTTTTAATTGCAAACATAAATAATAACAATTTTCTTGTTGTTGTTGTTGCTGTTGCTGTTTGCATAAATCAAGCCGCAAGGAGTCACAGATGACAGCAAAGCATCACACGAGACACACGAAACGACACGAAACACGAAGATGTTGGAGGCTGAGACAGGCTGGTGGCTGATGGCTGGTGGCAGCCAACAATGCGTCTTGCGCCTTTAACAGTTACAACGTTGCCAACGGAATGATTTGGCCAAATCTGCAGCAAATGCCTAGACACCTAAAATCTTAGCCAAGAGCCGGCAACGCACGTCTACATCAAAAGAAATGGGGAGCGAGAGAAATGCTGAGATAGAGAGACACACAGAGACCCACAGAGACACAGAGCACAGGGAGAGAGCGAAAGAGACTGGCTGTGTGTGAGAGGCTTTCTCTTGCATGCAACGACGTCTGGTGGCAGTATTACGGTTGCCCCCCTTTAAACACGACGGCTAATACCCTAACAACAAGGTTGATCTATGTTAAAACGGTTTGTGCTGCAGCAGTCGCTTCTTTTATTTCTGTTTCTGTTTCGTTGATTTGCAAGAAGAAGGCAAAAACTGGTAGCTTTGGCCAAAACACATAAATTTCGTCAATTATTAAACCAGATTCGACTGCAGTCAATTGCTCTTCATGGTGACAATTTCTGGCGTAATTAATGCCAACGCTGGCTAACTGATCGCCTAGTTTGATAAATAAACAGTTTACCAATGTAAACGTTTAGGCGTTATGACGGCCATGATGACTTAAGACCGAAACACGATCAGTTCAAGTGGCAACTTAACAGCGATTAGCATAGCTCATTCGTGGAGGATAATTAAGCCAAAAGACTCGGGTTTTACTTTCTCATCGAATGATTTGTGGGGGTGACAGCCACCAGTCACTCATTGGTGTTTCTTTTTATTTATAAATCTAAACTTAAATCGCTTAAAATCAAAACATAGAAATTTCCTAGCATTAGAATTGAAGTCGCAGTTGCCAAACAACATTAATCATTCGAGGCTGGAGCTAAAGCTGAAGCTGGAGTTCAAGCTGCCATTCACAAAAATGGAAAGTGTTTGGTGGTAAAAATATTTAAAGTGATGTCAGCATTGCTGTTGGAATTTAGCTGGCGTTAACACTTTTCGATTCCTTTTTGCTACTCCAATGCTGTCTGTCAGGGCCCCAACCGCTTCGAATTAATGACTTTAGTTGCTGCGGCTGCGGCTGCCCTTGTGACTGCTACTGTGACTGTCTCCAGCCAACACCTAGTTAACTCACCCAAGCTTAAACGATTGTTCAAGTCATGGCCAAGCTACAACCCATAGATTTGTGCAGACAAATCCTTGCAACACAATCCACTTTCTATCCCATTCAACTGGACATCACTGGGCAACAACAAGGTCTCTACTCGGCCCAACTGGTTGACTTTCATATTCCCTAATCTAGGTCTTGAGTTTAGGCTTTCCAAACACCTTTTCACTCAGTCTTTGCTGGCTTCCTTTGGCTTCCCTTGCTTACATAAATCTCCTTGAGTGTGGAAAACATTTTCCTGCATCTTGACTTGGTTCAGATATTTTTTTTAGATTTTATTTCCTGATTTTACGTAAAGTTGTTTGCTTATTACATCATGTTTTAGCACTGTAAGTACACTTAAAAAAAATTGGTAAAAAAAAAGGTTGCAGTGGCGCCCACAACAAGCTCCGCTTTGCGATGCTCTGCGATGCTCTGCGATGCTCTACTCTGCCTGGCAGCCGACACTTGCAACTCGTCATCATCAAGAGCTGTTATGGACGCACTGCGTCCACTTTAAGCTGCTTTTAAGCAGCTTTGCGCTTAGTTTAGTTAATTTTTTCTCGGTTTGTTTTCTTGTTTCTTGGTTTCGGTTGTTGTTTCTGCTGTTGTTTATGCAAAACTCCAGGTGTCGGTGGGTTTTAGTCGTTGGGCCCTCTGGCTAAATATAGTTTTGCTAATTGCAGTTTGTTTCAAATTAATTGTTTTCAATTAAAAAAATATTAAACAACAACAACGGATCGGAAGATGAACAACAAAATGGCCGCCGAACAAGGAAATGAGAGAATCTAATAATTTTATGAGCAAAGCGAATTGATGTTTTTCGTTTTTCGTTTAAAGTTTTTCAACATTTTTTTCCTTTTTGATCTCTTGTGGCTGGCAGAGTCAGATCATTAAGAGAATCCGTATGGATTTGGACTATAAATTGATTGGCTCTGTGGGTTGGAGGCATCACAAACAGTTCGAGCCGAGTGCTGAGAACAACAACAGTTTGAGGAAATCACCGAAATCATTTAAAGCGAAATCATGAAGGTAAACAAGGCTTGAAGGATTCTAATGAAACGATTTGTTAAAGAAGAATTTTCCTTTGGCTTCCCCTTTAGGTCTTTGTGTGCTTGTTGGCCACTTTGGCTCTGACCCATGCTGGTGGCTACCGTGGCGGCTCTGGCGGCGGTGGAGGTGGCGGCGGTTATCTGCCTGGTGGCAGCGGTGGTCGTGGTGGCGGTCACGGTGGTGGTGGTCGCGGTCCAGCCATTGGTGCTGGTCTTACTTCTCATGTCTCGCAATATCAAGGAAACACCAAGGTTCATATTGGCGGTGGTGGCGGTGCTGGTGGCAGTGCTGGTGCCTGGCAAGGAGGCTCAGGTGGACGTGGCGGCGCTGGTGGCTGGCAGGGAGGTGCTGGCGGTGCTAGTGCCTGGCAGGGAAGCTCAGGTGGACGCGGAGGTGCTGGCGGCTGGCAGGGAGGAGCTGGCGGTGCTGGTGCCTGGCAGGAAAGCTCAGGTGGACGCGGAGGTGCTGGTGCCTGGCAGGGCGGCTCTAGCGGACGCAGCAGTGCTGGTGCCTGGCAAGGAGGAGCTGGCGGTGCTGGTGGCTGGCAAGGAAAATCTGGCGGTGCTGGCGGCGCTGGTGGCTGGCAAGGCGGTTCTGGCGGTCGCGGCAAGTCTGGCGGCTCCAATGCCTGGGCCAATCCAGCTCAATTCGATTACACTGTCAACCATGGCGCTGGTGGAGCTGGCGGTGGCTCTCGTGGCGGTGCTGGATGGTGGAACGATTAAATCCTCTCTCACTTACAGGGTCAACAACATGAATATCGAATAAATGCATTGCGATTGTGATCAAGGAAACCTGAACGCATCATTCTTTCTGGGGGGTGAAGAGTCTCGGGCTTTCAGACAGAAGTTCGTTGCCCAAGTTTTCAACAAGTTCACAGCTAAATACAATTTTGGGTTAAAGACCCGACTATGGGAGAAACCATTAAGCCAAGCTTGGCCATAGTGGTTGCTGTCTCCACTGCTATCAGCTCAGTTAAACTCCAACTGTAGAGGTCGCTTCTGTTCAGGCATGGATCTTTAAATTGTGTTTAGCAAATACAACAACCCCTTGCTGGCCTCTTGGTTATGCACCTGACTGTGACTGAGCTGGACTTAGGAAAACCAGTTTTTCTGCCCCCTCAAGCTGGCCGAGACTCAGCGACATACATTTGCACTTGCTGCTCTTGCTCTTTGCCTTTGACTTTCGGCTTCGATGGGTTCATCAAGTTCAATGTCATTGAAAAAAGCGAAAGTAAAGTCAGTAAAATGGGGAAAAAGAATCGTCTCTAAGCTGACAAAGCCAAGCGACAGAGGACAGCAGCCATCCTTGAATGCCAAATATTGATAATTAAAATTGCCATAGTATGCGGGGGGAGGGGAGGGAGGAAAGGTGTTTATATGTTAATTTTGCTTGTCTGTTTAAACGCTTCCGCTGACAGCTGTTGCTGTTTGCTGCTCGTTGTTTTAATAATCAATGGCGAGTTTAAGGCGTCTGGTGTCTGGCGTCTATTGGTCTCCGATTGAAAGATTTTGAAGATGGAAGAACCTTGATAAAGGCAGCCACAAACCACGAAAGAGCAAAGAGCATAGAAGAGCGCATCGACTACATGTGCCCTCAGGTTGTTTGCATTTCATTTGAAATGAAAACAAATTGTTATTACATCGAAGCTTAAATATGCTGATGAGGATCGGTGAGTGATCAGTGATCACTTGTGCGCTGCTCAACTGGTTTTAAACATTAAACAAATGAATCTTGAAAGCAAATCGTTCCCATGAAGATTTTTATACTAGATGGGCTGGTTGGCTTAGTAGCTGCCTTGGCTGGGGGAAAGCCGGTGGGTAAATGACATTGACTGGATATCATTGGGAGCATCAGTGTGGCTAGAAGCTTTGTTCGTTGGTCGATGCAGCTACCCCTCATCTACCTCTCATCTCATCTCATCTAATCGAAGCTAAGCGAAGCGGATCGAATTGATCTTAAAGATTTAATGATCTGATCATGTTTAGCTGTTAATCTTACAAATTGATTTGCAGCTTCTTGACTCTCACTGAATCGTGTTCAACTTGGCTTTGTATTTCCCCATATACACTGGGAAGAAAAATGTATTTTTATATGAAGTTTGTTATAAATTCTTCAGCTTAAATATTTCATAAATTTTTACACTAAAAGAAAAACCCTCAACTAATCTACCAACCTAACATCAATCTGCCCTGTTTCGCATCGATTTTTTGGCTTCGTTTGACTGTTGTTGACTTGAGATTCATGGAACCGAATGGGAAATTCCTTCGAGTGTTCGGTGCCTAGACAAATGGACCATTTCAATGTAGATTTATGTTGATATTCATATCCCCTGCCATGCTAGGGCCATCAATTAGCCGTGCTAATGGCTGCTTCTTCTGTGTTTTTCTATTTTCAAAGCTGCAATTTGCCGTCATTTGCATTGCACTCAAATTATATATTTGCGGATTCGGATTTATGTGGCTACTTAATTGCAAAATGCAATGGAAAGGCAGACAGACAGACAGGCGGGCTGCAATGTTTTATGCAAATGGAATTTGCAAGCACAGAAAACTGCATATTTTTTTTCGCCTTCCCCCGCCCACTAAATAGTTATAAACACACACACACACACATGTCTGCATGTATCATCAATTTGCCACTTAATTTGCGTCAGTGTAGCCAACTCTATGGTTAGTTGGCAGCAAAAACCTTTTGTTTCTGTTCACCCAGTTTGTGGTTCTGGGTTTTTTCGGCTTTTAATTCTCTTGGACAATTGGTGTCTTGTCTGCTGCTTGAAGGCAAAAGCCATGGGGAAACCGCCACTTGTAATGGCTCACTGGGCTGGCTAAGCCAAGCTTAGGCTTAGGCTCACTCACGCACTCAACTATGTTGATCTGATGAACGTGCTGAGGCAACCATAGAACAACGGCACTTGCTTTGCCAGCCTCTATAAACTGGTTAAGAATATTAGGCAACACACACACACGCACACACTTGTGTATAACTTAAACACGTCTTAGAGACAGACAGACCGACTGACAGCGGCGTTAATTCAAGGGCATCAAGCCCTTTGAATAAAAGTGGGTTAAAGGCGGCAGCATGAAGAGCTTCCTGCATGACTTTGGAGTTTTTCAGTGCAAATAGTTTAGTTAAAACTTTTTTAAATTAATTAATTAAATAAATTAAAATACATTAAACTGCTTTTCACTTACCTAAAGCAATTAAATTCCTTGTGTCCTCCTCTATCCATACGCCAAACAGTCACACCCACACACACACCTTTATACGTTCAGGTATATCAATTCACCAAAACAAAAACAAACACAGAAAAAAAATACAAAAAAAAATAATCGCAGCTCAGTTAAACTGAGCGAATCACACACACACATAATTGCTTGACGCCCGCGCTGTGTTCTTTCTCTCACTTGCATATTGATGTTTACGCACAAACACACATAGAAAGCTGCCAGCGGCTCTGCCTTTTGCTTTGATTGATATTCTACACGCTGATCTGCACACACACATGCAAGCGCATTGCTTATTAGGCGAGCGCAGTCGACGCAGCCGCAACTTTTTTTCACACTTCTGCTGCTGCTGCTGCTGCTCGTAGGCAACGTAACAATAAAACGCACTTGAATCTTGAAACCAGGTTTCCTGCATTTTATTTCCATTGATTTACAGTTGAAGCACACAGCACACCGCACACACACAAGAAAAAAAACCAAAGCACGAAAGAAAAAACATAGCAACAACGAAAAACGCCGCCAAGTGTTTTTCGCATTTGGCAAAATGCAATTAAAACACAATTAAATCATTCGCCCGCCTTGTAATTTGTTAACTAACATGTGGTAAACACCAAAGCGAGTTGATTAAACATAAATACACAATTCAATATGTGTTTTATCAACAATAAATTAATTTTTTCACTTGCAATTGTCAAAGACGCGCACTTTTCTTGGCGGGAGAGAATGAAAACTAAGCTGCAATGAGGAAGAGAGAGAGAGAAGGCGAGCAGGCAGAGTGGAATGTGGAGTGTAACAAGCAAGCGCAAATGGATTGTGGAAGCTGTGTGTGTTTGTGTGGGAGTGTGTGGGCTGTGGACTTTAAACGCGCTTTGGCTGAGGCAGTAAGGATCGTTGAAGAATTAGAGCGGCAGCATGAAATGTTGCCGATTACCTCATCAACATTAGAAGTTGTAAACATGTTGCGAACATGCTGGTTGCTTATTTTCTCAGCTTTGATTACCCGATGTGTCAATTAAAGTCTTTTAAACCCCAGCAAAACAAAAAATCCATAAAGAAATCTATAAATATTCATCGAATTACGAATATGCAAATCGGTTTCGGATCCAACACCTGCACTGAGCAAAACTAATACTTCAAATAAAACGAAATAAATTAATTGAAACAGTTTTGCATAAATATTATAATCAGCTTTGGGCCTAAATAGATCTCAGAGAGAGCATTGACCTCCCTGGGGATGGGCCCGACTGGCCGGCAAAGCCAAAAATCATTTCTTTGTGGCCTCACTTAGCTCTGTTTGTGTTAGCTTAGTACCTTCAACTACTAAGCACACACGACGACAAGCCTAAAGAGACCCAAATCCGCCAAACATCTATGCAAACGAGGAATCCAACCGGTTGGCCCCCCCTCCTCTTAATGTATTCATCGATGATGCTATGTGTCGAGGCGGTTCTGCTTCAGATGGATAAAGATCTGGGCGCGTTGTAAACTGAAGATCTTCAAAGTGACAGCAACGACACAGTTCCTGATTCTGTTCTGGTTCAACTAAGTTTTCTGTATTTAAATGTTTTTTTATTTTTCTTCTTTTTTTTTGGGTTTTGTTTAGTCAAAGCTGATAGCTTAGCCTTGGCTGGCAATTGACCAAAGTGGTCGCGTGTTGAGGTATCCGCTGGGCAGACAAAACACGGCTTATTGATGTTGTTTATGGATCCATTGTTTGTGCCATTTGCTGATTAAATGCTGCTAATTTGTTTGGCTTGTGACCGACATAAAGCTGAGCGATCATCTGCATAAACCTAGCACACTGGGGCAGCCTTATGAAATGAGAAGAAACAGTGTTATGACAGCTATATGATCAAGTCATGCGATGAGAATGAAACTTCATTCAGCCAAGCAGAGCAAACTAGAGCTTCTTTAGGTCAATTTTGATCGAGTTTGGTTGAGAAATAACAAAGTTTTCTAAACCAGACTTTACAGACCCCTCAAACCTGTTGATCTTCAAGGCAGCATCCACCCTAGTAGACCTTAAAGATCTCTTTGGATCAGCTTGGCAGCTTGGCAACAATTTAACCAACGACGACCTCCTAAATCTCTCTAGAAAAATACAAATTTCCTTATCTCTGAGCTGGCAAATCAGTTTGTTTCCTGTGTCTGCTACTTCCGCGACAAATCAGTTAATTTGTCACCACTGTGCTTGCTGTGGGGAAAACAAAGCCTACAGACTGGATTCCAAACTCTTCGATCTGTGCGATCTGTGCGATCTGTACGATCCGTTCGAACTGTTCGATCTGTTCGATCTGTGTGTGATCTGTGAACGAAACAGAGTCGCGCATGCGCATAGATTTGCATATTGTTGTCGTTATCTAAACAAAGGCCCGCCGGCCACCACCATCATCATCATCATCTCGTTTAATGTGTCTATCAGCCATCGTGATGATCATGACGATCACGACGATCATGTTTGGCCAGCACACATGGTAATGTGGGTTATAAAACGATAATCGGCATTATGATAGCCACACAGCCACAGAGTTTTGGCTTCTAATTGGGCAAATACGAATCCACCATAGAGCGGTGTCTCTGACTGCCTCTGTGTGCCTCTGTGTGCCTCTGTGTTCTGCGAGACATCGATTTGGGCAGCAGCTGATAGCTGAGCTATAAATGTTCGTGCTTTGACCAGTGATGGGATTAGTCAAAGCATCCGCTTCGAGTTGAACAGTTTGAGTTTTGGAGTTGAGAATATGAGACCCTTTGCCTGCATTCTGGTCATCCTGGCCACCTTCTTGGCTGCTGGACATGCCACATTCGGTGGTCTTCTGGGTGGAGGCGGCGGTGGTGGCGGCGGCTGGTCAAGCGGTGGTGGCGGCGGCTGGTCTAGCGGCGGTGGCGGCGGCGGTGGAGCTGGCGGCATTGCACAGCTATTGCAGAGCAAATTGGGAGGACTTGGCGGAGGACTCGGCGGTGGTCTGGGCGGTGGTCTAGGCGCCAAGCTTGGCGGTGGCGGCGGCGGCGGTGGAGGTGGCGGCGGCTGGTCCAGCGGCGGACACTCAAGCGGTGGAGGCGGCGGCGGCTGGTCTAGCGGCGGACACTCTAGCGGCGGTGGTGGTGGCGGCTGGTCTAGCGGTGGACACTCCAGCGGCGGTGGCTACTCTGGCGGCCACTCAGCACCTGCACCCGTTGAGAAGATCATCATCGTCAAGGTCATCAGTGAGGGTCACTCCGGTGGACACTCTAGCGGCGGCTATGGCGGCGGCTACGGTGGCGGTCACTCTAGCGGCGGCTGGTCCGGCGGTCAGGCTCAGAGCGGCGGCTGGTCCGGCGGTCAGGCCCAAAGCGGCGGCTGGAGCAATGGCGGCAGCAGTGGCTGGAACAGTGGCTGGTAAATCGCCAGCTTCCCCAGCTGCCCAAGCAGCGAAAACCATCGAATTTTAGTTCAAACAGCGAACCAAAAACAAAGCCACAAAAATCCAGAAATTTTTTTCAATAATTTAAGTTTTTTTTTTTTACCAACCGATTTTTTGTTTTTTATTTTTTTTTTATTGTTTAGAATTTATGCAAATTATTAAAACAAATGAAAGAAAAAAAAAACGGCAGAGAATTTCCATTTTTAATTGGCCAGATTCATATTTATGGCCAAAAGCCGCCGACCGGTTTGTGAAGAGCTGTTCGAGCTTCCTGTTTTCTGACCCAATCAAATGTCAAGATCCGCACTTAAGATCGATCCGAACCGAGACGTGTATGTGTGTGTGTGTGTGTGTGTGGCTATGGTAATGTGACGGCAACGGGTCAACTCGTAAAGATCAGTCCATAGACTGCCTCAGAGTTGGCCAGCGAACCGAACTGACAATGGTGATGGAGGTGATGGAGGTGGCTAGACGTTGGCCAACCTGTCAACGGTTACGAAATGCAACGGCGGCGGCGGCAGCAGCAGCAGCTCACTTGGTCCCAATTGCCTAGGCATTCCAATGGCAATTGATTGATCGCCCATCTGTCAGTCAGAGTTGGTCACAATGAGGTCGGAATTTTTTTTCGATTATGCCGCCCATGAAAAAACTAAACCACAAACGTGCAAAAGCCAAAAGGTTTCGCTCAACTATTAATTTGTTTATGATCTACGTGAGGGTATGGGAACTTGGTCGGGTAGTTGGCTACACTCATCCATTACAGTTGCCTTCACAGGCCAATCAATCAGAGCCTTCAGCTTAATCAATTGATTGATGACAAATTCAATTTCCCAGAGACTTAAGCCGTTGGTGACAGCTCAACCCATAAAGAACGGCCGCCTCCTCCGCCACCTCATGGTTTATCCGAATCAGCTAGTCAGCCAACTGCCACTTGATTAGTTTGCCCCCAAAACAAAAATAACGAAAATTGTTACACAAAAATGGCGAATCGATAAATCGATGATCATAATGCCGTCGCTGCCGCCGCTGCCGCCGCTGTGAACCCAGTCAGGTGCGCCTGCGCAATGGTTGCTGTCGCAGCTTAAGCCCCAGCGAAGGCGGCATGGCTTGAGGGGGGGCGTGGTCGATGAGAACAAAACACAGAGCCGAGAGCAGCCTAAACAAAGCGTACGAAATCGAAAGTTGCAGTTGGCATAATGAGGCCCAAAACCATCAGGCCAACCAACCGCCAGACACGGCAACTGCGACGTTGAGAATTTGCCCTCATTGCACAGTGGTGCAAAGGCAGTCGAGCAGGTTAAACTATGAAAATCTCTCAAGACAAATGAAATTGAATTGATGGCTACAATACCCTAGACTTAAAGCCCCCAGAAATCATCGCTTTTTAACCACTGTGCCTTCTGCTTGATGCATAATCGGCTTTGGCTTTGGCTGAGACTAAGATTTGGCAATTACAACTGATTATACGACGGCTGCTGCTGGTGCTGGTGGTGCTGCTGCCATGGCGATGGCTATGACGATGGCGTTGGTTGGCGGCGTTGGCGATGACGACGCAATGCAGCGCAATGGAAGGCAGCGCAGTGCAGTGGTTAGAATCTTAGATGAGCCGAGCTGAGGTGCTTACCGTTTGGCGCTTGCTGCTTGGCTGCATCTGAATCTGTATAAATAGCCGAGAGTGGGGCCAGTGGGAAATTAGTTGGTCTACAGACAACAGCAGCAGCAGCAGCAGCAACTAAGATGCAATCGACACTCCGACGCCTGGTTCTGTTCGGTCTCTTGACCGTCCTCGGTGTTTTTCTCAACGTTCAGGGAAAGCCAAGTCCTCATGGAGGCTGGAACAGTGGTGGTGGTGGTGGTAGCGGCGGCTGGTCATCTGGAGGCAGCGGTGGCGGTGGCTGGTCCTTAGGAGGTGGAGGAGGCAGTGGCTGGAAGAGTGGTGGAGGTGGCGGCGGCAGCAGTGGCTGGTCACTGGGTGGTGGTGGTGGCGGCGGCTCCTCCGCCTGGCCCAGCAAGATAAGCATCAGTGCCTGGCCCTCAAGTGGCGGCGGAGGCGGTTGGTCCTCGGGCGGCAGCAGTGGCGGTTGGTCTGGTGGTCTATCCAGCGGCTTGTCTAGCTTGTCCGGCTGGAAGTCCCAGGCCCTGTCAGGACTAAGCAGTGGCTGGAAGAGCGGTGGTGGAGGCGGTGGCTGGTCTCTGGGCGGCGGCAGTGGTGGAGGCGGCGGCTGGTCATCAGGAGGCGCTGGCAGCGGCTGGTCAACTGGAGGCAGCGGTGGCGGCTGGAAGAGTGGAGGCGGTGGCGGCTGGTCATCAGGCGGCAGCAGTAGCTCTTCCATCTGGCCAAGTAAAATCAGCAGCGGCTGGTCATCTGGCGGCGGTGGTAGCAGCGGTGGCTGGAAGAGCGGCGGCGGTGGCGGTGGCGGTGGCGGCTGGAAGAGCGGAGGCGGTGGTGGTGGCAGCGGCTGGTCCTCAGGTGGTCTAGGCGGTGGCTGGAGCTGGTAGACGGCGAATCGTGGCTGCCAGGAAATGCCAACAACCATCTGACATCATCCCCCAACCACATTTGACAGCAGCATCCAACAGCGAGGCGACATTCCAAACCACAATTGTATATAACAGTTATAAAACTAAAGATAAAACAATTTTTTTTTTATTATTTTGTACTTTTGAAACTTGAAAATAAACATTTAAAATGTAAATTAAAAGCCTAGAGAAACAGTGCAGGGGAGGGAAGCAAACTATCGTGGGTTATCCAGATGGAGGAAGGTAAAGATCACGGTTCTTGACTCTCCAGGGAACTGATTGATCAGTGATAGTCTCTTCATCAGATTTTTTCATTAGCTTTTCCCAGCTGTCAAAGCGGAAAGATCCTTCCAAGAATCCTTGAATAAAATCCAACAATTTCAATTGCATGAAACAAATTTTTTTTTACATTTTATTAGTTAAAAGGCAGACAGAGATTAGGAGAAAAAAAATACAGAAGACATAGGAGAAGCTTAGGGTATAGCTAGATAAAAAAAAAAAATTACACATGTGTGGATGCAGCTCACATCCACACATACATAGATTGGTGAATGCTGTGGCCTGTATCCTGGCAGTTCAAGAGAAGATGTTTAGCCTCGTCGAGTGGCGCCGCTTTGTCTTGCAGTTCCAGTTGATAATGGTGGGTAGATAGGTGGGTTACCAGCCGCCACCGCCGTGCTTGCCACCACCGCCGCCATGACCACCACCACCGTATCCACCGCCACCACCGCCGCCGCCATGCTTGCCACCGCCTCCATTGCCTCCTTGCCAGGACAGAGAGCTGCCACGGTTACCAGCTAGGGATTTGCCATGTCCACCGCCACCGCCTCCGCCGCTTGGTCCATAGCTGCCATGTCCACCGCCGCCGCCTCCACCGCTCTTTTGCCAGCCTCCTTGGCCTCCACCACCGCTGCCGCCTCCGCCGCCCTTTTGCCAGCCTCCTTGGCCTCCACCGCCGCCGCCACCCTTTTGCCAGCCACCACCGCCGCCTCCACCGCCACCATGCCTCTGTCCACCGCCGCCGCCACCACCGTATCCTCCGCCGCCACCACCATAGCCGCCTCCACCACCGCCGCCGCCCAGCAAGCCAGCCGAGGCAAAGGCAAAGACTAATCCGCAAAGGAACAAAACGATCAAGGCGCGCCGCATGCTGTTATCCTTAGAACTCCACTGAGATGACTTCAACTGTTTGCTGTCAGAACCTTAGCTCCACTGATGCTCTAACTCGCCACTGAGCCCCGCTTTTATAGTCATCAGCCCATATGGGCTTCACCATGGACGTGGCTGCCACTTCAGCTGAGTCATGTTGCAGCGCCCGATTAAGCATGCGAATCTGAAGCAGCCACAGCCACAGCACAGAACTAACAGTCACTGCCCGGCCCGACTCACAGCCAGAGTCAGCGGGGGCGTCCCTAAGGCTATTCGGAAGGCTGAGAATTCAGTTCTATTCTAAACTAATCCAAGTGATTTCCATTCCACAATGCCAAGCAGCTTCATGTAGGTTCAGAGATCGCGTATACGCCACCGACGCAGTTGCAATCGCTGCACTTCAGAGCGAGACTCCACTTGAGAAACTGCTGAGCCATGTCTCTCGTCATTAATAACGTGCTAAGAACAACGGGGCGCTGCAACTGCAAAAAACGCTCCAAACGCTGAAAAAAAGCTGCAAAACATTTACACATTTCAACAATTTAACAATTTGTTGTACAATTTTAAAATGTCTGTAATAATTTCCAATGCGAAAAGTCGTCTCACTCTACACAAATCAACTGGTGACCAGTGGAGCTAACAAAAGGTTAAATAAAATATTTTTAAATATTTCCAGAATGAAACAAGCATTTTTGGACAACCCAACAGCTGTTTGCCCAGCAACAGAGCTTACCAAGCTGGCTAAAGTCTCTCCAGGAAAGAGCTAAACCAACCTGATGACTCTCCTTCCTTAAATGAATCAATTTAAATCCTTAAACCCCTCATGATCTATTCAATCCCTTCGGTAACCCTTAGTTCATCAAGCTTTGTTTTATCGTAGTTTCCATATTTATTTTTTGTGAATTGTTTTTGGTCTTTCGCAGCGATTAATCTTCGCAGCAGCCAAGACGCTCTCAGCGTTTAGTGTTGGAGGCCCAGACCTGGCTGCACTCAGGCTCAGGCTCCGGCTCCGGCTAGTTCAATGTCAATTGGCAAGCAAACACACTTGAAGACTTGCGACTGCATTTTTGTTGTGTTTATTTCTGCCATAAATTTTCCATTTTCCAACAGACGCGTAAACACATTGAAGACGGCGCTGGAAATGTTTGTTGGCTACGACGACGACGACGCTGATAATGATGATGATGATGGTGGTGGTGGTGACCTCTACACAGTGCCACTGTCGCTGTTGCTGCCACATGTGTAACTGTGTTTTTGTACAAATGAATGCCACGAATGGGTCGGCACAGTGGTTGCATCTATTAAAGAACAAAACAAACCGCAAATGTAAATTTTCCATTGAATTGATACCCCCAAGGCTTTGGTCAAATTATACAGAAGACAATGCTTGTCAGATGGTTAACTGATCATGTAACCAACTGGAGTTCACTGGAGCGTTTGCTGCCCAGAAATATTCAAGATTTAAGCACAGAATGCTTCGCCAATTGATCAACAATTAAAACCAGATCTATGAGCTGTTCTACAATCTGCTATTACTATGGGCACAGCAAACATCTTTGGACGACCTGAGCGTCAATTGTCCCTGAAGATAGGTAAAGCAGCCTGGCAACAGACAGACAAAGTGCTGCATTGTTATTTCGCGTTCTTCGTGGCTTGAAACTAATTCAAGAAATCACAGAGCTGCTGCTACTCACATCTGACAATCATTATTCAACCATAAATATAATCACTTGGTACATAAACAATATGCAAGCTGCCAGCATCATCGCAGCTCTCTGTAATTAACAATGTGGAATCATAAAACCTGAAACGCTACATCATCATTCACAAAAGCCAGTCGATCGTCTCGGCTTTAGCATTTTAATTGTTACGATCCATAACTCAAAATATATGCGTTTCAATACAAACGGAACGATGCAATGAGAACGCGGTGGCAGTGAGCAAGATTCCCAGCTCACTTCATGCCAAGAATTCAAGATGTTCTATGTGACTGCACGTGGAACAAAACCCTGGTCAGCGCCCCCCCAAGTCGTTAGCTTGAAACGAATTTAAATTTTTAATGCAATTTATTTATTTGTTAAGCAACATTAAATGGGGGCAAGTTTATGTTAAGAGAAAAAAAATAAGTGATAAAAAAAATTGTACAATAGCCAGGAAGGGATGGGATTGAGCATTGAGTGCAGGGCGAACGTTTCTACCACCAGCCACTGCTAGAGCCAGCGCCAGACCAGCCATCGCTCCAGCCGCCGCCATTGCTCCAGCCACCGCCGCCATTGCTCCAGCCACCGCCGCCATTATTCCAGCCACCGCCGCCGCCAATCTTTATTACTTTAATGATCTTGGGCTGCGACGACCAGCCACTGCTGCCAGCCCAAGGATTCGAGCTCCAACCAGAGCTGCTGCTGCTGACCCAGGGATTGGAACTCCAGCCAGAGCTAGCGCCACCCCAGCCACTGCTGCGTATAATGCCAGCCGAGGCGCAGGCCACCAAACAGGCAAACAGTACAACAAACACCTTCATCCTGGATTCTCTGAGGTCCTCTGGCTAGATTGCTGTGCGTGCTCAAGTGTTCCACTCGAATGATACGGTATTCCACGCAGCGTTCGCTATTTATGCTGCCGAGCAACGCCATGATGCCCCATGCCGTGCCGCAGCCTCAGGTCGAGAATCCACTAAATAAATCGCCATCTGCCCCCGCCAACAACGCGCTCTCAATTCGTGGCCCGGTCAGATGATAAATAAAAAAATAAAAAATAAATAAAGAAAAACAAAAACCAGCTGCGCGGTAATTGCAGGCTCGCGCTGACGCGTTCATTAAACCACTTTGAGCTACCAATTCTTGACCAGGGTCAACAGCTTTACAACACCTCTAAGAGGTGGCGGCAGGTAGCATCTGCAGAAGCTGCGGTCTCTGCAATCGCATTGCAAAATTAAACATAACTCACAGGCTTGATGGATCATTTCCTCGGTGCTGCTGCCGCTTCTGGCTGCCTAGCAAACTGGCCGTTTGGCGGAAATTCACAGCCACCAGCTGGATAGGAGGTGGTGCTTACCACTCTGGCTGTGGCTTAGCGCAGATTTCAGCTTAAGCAGCTCAAATTGGATGAGTCATTTGTCAGTTGGCAAGTCAGGTGAAGGGGCTATGGCAATGCCGCACAGTGGTTGTTAATCAAATCGTTAATGCAAACAGGTTAATGACAGAAGGGCTCTGCTTTACGGTCATTAAACAGCCATTGATTCGCTCATCATGTGATTAACTTCTTAGAAGAATAATCATTAAAAAATTTAAGGTTTTTTATATAAAGATAATAAAATAATTCTCCGATCACAAAGCCAGCCGCTCGATATCGTTAAACGCAACTGATGCTCTTCAGTGCACAGTGTGGAAGTTCAACTTCCTTTTTTAAAACAAAACAATAGATTGAACCATAGATGAAGATGCCATATCATATAGCTTTAAACTGTTCTACAGCGCTGTGCCTTATTTCATCTAGATGGTAATACTAGATCATATAGCTGCCATACAGCTGAGTTTAACCATTCAAAATCCAGAGAGAAATCCAGGGTTTTTACTTTTTATTTCGATTGAAAGCTTTGCCAGCTTTGCCATCGTAAATCCTCTTAAGTATTCCGCAAATCAACTTTAACTTTATTGCTATCATTGGAGTGGCATCTGCTCCAGAAATCCCCTGTTGTTGCCTGTTGGCTGTTGGCTCCAGGGCACATTGACCCAGAAAACTTGTTAGTTGTGTTTAAGGACTTGTGTTTGCCATTACGTTGCCACAATCTATCCCAAGCGGTTGACCTTGTTAAACCTGATTAATGGAGTTTCTATTCCGCCTTTCATTTTATAAACTGCCAGCTAAAAGTTCTCGCCTCTGTCACCCACTGTGCGCTGTAATTTTCGGTCATCTAGCCGGGCCAGCCACATGGCTGTCTGGCGGCCTCTTTTCCACAAGCTGTGAATCGTAATTTTGCATTAAATATTAAACATCAAGCGTCATAAAATAAACAAATTTAATTAAATTGTCAACGCTTAACAGGCGGATTAAACAGTATTTTGCCAGTCAAGCTCCACCAATGGCCCAACCAGCAAAAACAGCAGATAAAACACCAACGACAATAGATCATTTAGGGGGGGGCAGCGTTTGAGGTCCCATTGGCACACAGTCCGCAGTTCTGCAGATTTGTCAACCGGGTGGCCGTGCCCTGGATGCCATAGGGCGAGGCACTGTTGATCTCCATGAAGAAGTTGCCCTTTAGATTGTGGGGGACAGCATAGCCCATGGGCTGGGCCATGCCCGGGCAACGTAGCTCGCGGACACGCGCCAGAGAATTGCATCGGACACCCATGAAGTTGTTCTCGTTGCCTGGATACACGGACTCCGCATAGTATTCCCAGGCGCGGTTGTGGGCACAGGTGACTGTATAGCAACCAGATGGTAGGGGTCCAGTGCCACCTGGATAAAAGTCCACATCACCGACGGGTGACCTTTTGCCCAGCACACCGGGGTTGCTGTGTATGACGTCCACAAACTGGGCATCTCCACGCATTAGGCCGGTTAGGACTTCGCCTTCGTTGAAGCAGGGCTTGGCCGGATCTAGGCCAGTTATGCGAGGCAGAATTTTCCCAGTCAACTCTTGAAAGTGGCGACCGGCGGCGCCGACAATATGAGCGCCCAGGCTATGGCCAATGAGATGAATGTTCTCCACAGAAACCGTTGGCAACAGCTTGCTCAGGCCCACAGCTATGTTCTCGCCAATCACCTCTGTGTTGAAGGCCGACCAGCTGTACAGAGTGTCCACAAAGCTGGCGGCATCCACAACCTGAGGGAAATCATAAGAGAAATTCAAAATTCAATTTCCTTAGCGATTCCAGGAATCTTTGTGTCGCACCCACCACAAAGTTAACATCGCCGCGACAGTTATAGGCCTGGGAGAGGATGTCAATGGTGGTGGAGCCATTGACAGTGGTGGTCCAGCCGGTGGCCAAGACGACCACCTTCTTCTTGGGTTCGAAGAGCGCGCTTTTCCACAAACCCTCGGGATTGTTCAAGGGAAAGCTCACCTTCTGGCAGCTGGTGCGCAGTTGAAAGTTCATCTTATTGATATCCGGCGTGAATTTCGAGTTCACCTTGATAGAGTTGACAGCCTGAGAGCCTAAATGCATTGACATAATTTAATCACGATAATCACGACCTTAAAGCCAGACTTACAGATGGTATTTATGGAGCTGGAGACAAACTCAAAGGGGTAGCCGGCAAGTAGATTCTTGCTACCCTCTACAAAGCCCTTCAGGGTGGGCAGGTTGGTGGGATCGATAATGCTGCTACCCACATTGCTAATGGAGCCCAGTACATCGGGCACAGTCCAATCCACGCCTTGGACTGGCCAGGCGCCAGCTAGAAGCAGCGGAAGAAGCAACCAAATAGCCGAACAGCAGCAGCGGCTGGCCTTGAACTTGACCTGGTATTCCATGCTGGACAACAGTTGCTGTCAGACTGATTGCCGGCAGTCACGGTGACAGACTTTTTATAGACTTTGCATCGGGGAAATCGACACAGCCTGACTGTTGCCATATATAGATCTGGATGTGGCTGTGGATGTGATGCCCAATGTGACTGTGACTGTGACCGTATATCATGAGCAATCGGAATCAGATAAGGTTGCACTTGTCGCTTTATTATTGCCAGAATGCCGCACTTGCTCGTTAGGCTTCCCCCTGGGGTTCCGCTCCCCTTTGACTGACAATTGCATTCCCAAGCACTCATTTGCATATATTTCCCAGTCTAATCACAGCCAGGGATCGTAATAGAATCGGTTGGGGGGGGCTAAATAGACTTGTTTCAAAATAGATGAATAATTTCCAACAAAAAATGATTCGAGATTATTAAAATGCTGTAATATTTACAGTAAATCAGTTTAACCACACATTGGCTGTAGCTAAAACCGTAAATTTTCACTTTAAAACTCGGGATTCAACCGGTTCAAGCAGCGTTAAGTATCCAGATCTCTAGAGCTAAGATTTGCCACACCTAGCATTCAGCTGTGGGGCTCTACATGGATCTATAACACTACGAACATGTAAGCTAAGGTTTCTTGGGCCATAAGCTCCCACAGAAAGGTTTGATTGACCTTAATGAGGAACTAAACACTGCTTGAATCAATATGCCTGATTGCCTCTGAGGGTATCTTCATTTAGGCACACTTTGTCGCACAATAAGTCGGGTGGGGAATATCTATATACTATAAACAAAGCTGCTGATCATGCCAGTTTCATATTAATGCGAGCAGCAGCCTCAGCAGCAGCTGCCTTGACTATGTGGGCAGCCACAGCCCATCGACATTAGTATGCCCTCAACGTACAAAGACCATTTGGTTAGCCCCGAAAAAATCCACGTCACAATGGTTAAGTTGGCCGGAACAGAGCATCGGGTTGACATCACCATAAACCACGACGAATAGCCAGAAAATTCTATTTACCTTGGTTGTGTCTCAATGTCATCCAGTTGGAACTGGAGTGTGGAACGATCGTTTATATCTTTGGAGTGCACACTGAGAGAAAATTTAATTTATACAATTGAAAAAAATCTTACTTTATAGAGAGAGTTTCTCTGCAGCCTTGTCAAGGGCTCAACTTGCAGGCAACACAGGCACTATGAAGTCGAGTATAGTTCTCAGTGGCCTGGGGA
>JAWNPV010000186.1:0-10269 GCA_035078785.1 Collessia kirishimana
TGAAATGGCCAAGTAATTGAATTTCTGGGACTGGAGCGTCCCAACCCCCCCCAACCCCCCCCCCCCCAAAACTATGAAAGACCAAAATACTTGAGGGTAAAATGGTAATGAAGATAAATTTTACACAGAATTACAATCATGGCCATTAGCTGCTTGTTCGCCAACTGGTTTTACATATCTATATAAATGTACATGCATTGGCTTAAACGCCTGTGGCTATGCTTTGAATAATGTTCCCTTGCCAAGCACAAACTCAATGGCAATTATATTGCCCCTCTGCGTGTGTGTGTGGGTGTGGAGGGAAAGAGAATTTGTATGCGTGTGGTTAGCATGTTTAACAACTGTTTGCCATACCTTACATATGGAAATAAAATAAAGAAAAATAAAGAAAAAATAAAGAAAAATAAAGAAAAAATAAAGAAAAATTGTAAACATTTTGCCATACCAGGCAGCTTCTTTGTTCATTGTAATAAAAATATTTTAAGATTATTATTTTCTATTATATTGTTACACTTGTAAATACACAGGGAAGCTCTGGACTTTGTCAAGCCCTGAGGGGGTTTTAATATTTTAAATTTCATTTGACTTTAAGTAACTTTAATGGAATTATTTTGGGTAGTTAAATGTGTAGCTGGTTATTGTCATTCAATACCAGGCCAAAGGGGCCAAGGAAGCAGCTTTCTCTCATCTAAAAAGGCACAAATTGATCAACCATAGAAGGCCGAACCACTGGCTACCCTAATTCATTTAAAATTCCCAGTCATTAACCTGGAAAAAATCTATTTTTTTCTAATTTATTTTCTCTATTAGCGTATAGACAGTTCGGCTTTGTCTTAAAGGCGCAAAAACCCTTCCTTCCCACTCTAATGCTAATAATTTCCTTGACGTATCATTGAGTTGTGCAAACACATGGGCCGTGAGGCAGCTGCTGCCTAAAAGTATGCTATGCAGTTTACTTGCGCCTGCTTAGCTAAGTAAACATTTGCAAAAGACTTAATTTGTTTACGGCTGGCAAATAATAATAAAAATAATTTAAATGCATAAAAATAATTTAAATTTAATAGCCAAGCAAAATGAATGAATTTTCTATGCCATCCATTCAGGGTTAAGTTTTTGTCAAATGTAAAATGATTTCAATGACAAAGTTTTTACCCCAAAATAACAAGGGGGAGCAACTGCTCATCGTGACAGAAAAGTTGATGTCTCAAGTGTGAAATAAAATACATGAGCGGCAGCAGGCAAAGGAAATGTGAAGGAAGCCAAGTGCAGTTGCCCGCCTTTCAACTGTGCATATAAATCTTAAGACAGTTAACGACATCATATGCCCCAAGACCCAGGCAAGACACCATCAAAACTTACAATGCATATGGCCAGAGTCAGCCAGAATGGCTGGGGAAGATGTGGGAAACTGCCAACTGTGAACTGCCAACTGTGAACCGAGAGGACGGAAACTCTTGTAGGCAAGTTGCCTTGGCATCTTGTACAAAAATTACACGCGGCGCGAACTTTATGCGAATTTCATTTGCTGCATAATTGTAAGGCTTTCGGGCTTGGATAGTGCAGTGGTGCGGGGGTGTGGGGATGGTAGGAAAAACCATACGACAGTTGAGGAAACCAATTTGCGGTAATTGTCGTGAAATTGCAATTTCTGCAACTGTAATGGGCGGCATTTTGACTTGAAAGACGCTGCCTGGTTGGCCTGGTTGGCCTGGTTAGTTGACTGAGCAAATGTTGGGTGCATGGGTATGCGACTCGGTGGTTAGGTGTTGATTAATGGCAGCTGCAACAGCTCAGGTAGAGTGATAAGTTAACTGGAAATTTTTCCACAACTTTTTCTCTCTTAAAAGCTGTTTTATCAGACAGTCAAGTCAACGCTGCCTGGCCAACTGCTTTTGGCCTTTATCATTGCGCCGAAAATCACGTTCAAATAAAACTTTCCAATCAGCTTTCACACAATAAGAAAAGAAAGAAAGAATAATAAAAATTCCATAAAGAAATACAAAAAGCTTCGCTTAACGGCCAACGAATTCTGGACTTGAAACTCAGTTTCGTTATCTTGGTGGGGCAAAGTTTCAACTATAAAATGCCAAATCCATACAATAAATATATAAAATGTTACCTTTTTCTCTGTGTCGCACCTGAACTAACCACAAATAAATTTTACACTCAACCAGCCACACACACACAGGAAGGCTGCTCCTGCTCCTGCCCCTGCTCAATCGTTGAATTCCAACAATTTCCAATCACTAGCAAGGGCAGCGACACAATATTCTATATTTATACTTTACGACGAGTCCCAGGTGACTGGCTACCCCAAAAAAACACTGCAAAAAAAATAAACCCAACTAAGCAGAGCTTTGTATACCCTTCAATCCCTTAGGCACCAGGATCAAGACTAGAAAAAGCAATTTTTTTGTAGAGAGCCAAACCAACTAAGACCATCATCTGCTCATTGTTAGGGTAACAGAAAGTGCTACCAACTGCTCACGCTTAGTTTGTTTTGGCAGAGCTCGTTACCCACCTAGCCGACACCATAGGTGTGCCTGTGTGTGTGTTGGAGAGGTCTAAAGTGTTGCTGTATGAAAAGTTTGTGGCTTGGAGCTTTGTTCTTGGCCTCGTTGTTGCAATGATTCGATTTGTTGCGATTGCGTTTTTAGTCTTTTGCATGTGCGTTCGAAACTTTCAATCCCCTCTGCCAACCTCTGTTAGATGCATTTGTTTTGGGGGCAAGATAAAGCAGCAATTGCCATGCAAAAAACTTTCCTTACAAATGTTCACTTGGGGGCGGCGGCGGCTGTGGCCCCCCATGTGGATGGAGCTTTGTCCTCTCGATTTATTGTGGCAGTTTAAAGTTTTATTCCTTCGACTGTCCCATCTGCAAGGAAAATGCTTCAAATATGTTACAAAGTTACACAAGAAAAAACTTCAATTCTGATTAATTTGAAACCCCTTTTCGGTCCAGGGTAACTGAAATTACTCATACGCCGTGTAAAACAATTTTGACAAAACTTCCTTTCGTTGGACTAAACTCATCATAAAAATGTCTTAAGTTTACTTTTACGTTTACGTTACACCTGAGCTCATTAAAAATCTTTAAGAGCAGAGTTGACTGCATAAAATATGAACATTTAACAGGCTGAACAAGTGCAGGCCAAATGGCTCGAAAAAGGCTAGATTTGTCTCTAGATTAATTGGCTATATAAAATGCAGTAAGAAAATATTTTTTGCCCATAAAAATATTGAATTTTTTATTTTTTAAAAATGCCTAAGTTTTTTGGCAAATATGTTGGCTTAAAGCTAACAGTTGTCTCTAGATTTATTGGCTAAATAAATTGTAGAAAGAAAATTTTTGTTGCCCATAAAAAATTAAATTTTCTATGGCTCGAAAAACGTTTCACTTCTCCCAAAAAAATGTTGGCTTAAAGCTACATTTTCTCTGTAAATTAATCAGCAAAATAAATTGCCAACAAAAAAATAATTTTTCCGAATAAAATATAGAATTTTCTATGGCTCGAAAAAGGCTAAACTTCTTGGCAAACAATTGTCTTTAAGCTAAATTTTCTCTGTGAATTAATCAGCAAAATAAATTGCTAAAAGAAAATATTTTTGAACCATAAAAAATAGAATTTTCTGGGCCTCATTGGAGTCCTTAATTTTCTAGACATTTTCCCTAGTCAAAGCTGCTTTTCCTTCCATTAAACTTTGGCTATGAAGAGGCCAAGTCCTTCAGCACTAGATCCTTTAAAAAATTTACCTTTCAGCACATGTGAAAGCGCGAAGAGCGTAACCAGGCAGTTTTTAATGCCATTTTTATGAGGCTCATTTTGTTCAGCCAACGAGCGGCCATCAAACTCGTCAGTCAGTCAGTTCGTCACTCAGTTGTGTAAAAATGTTTATAGTACCATGGAACACACACACACAAGCCACAATAATAGTTGTTGTTGTTGATGTAGTGGAAACTCATTAAGTTGCGCTTTAACATCAACTCGGTTGAATGAAACGGCAAACAAAAATTGTCGTCCTGCCACCACTGTACACACAACTCTTGACCTCCATCTCCCTCCCCCCCCACAACTGCTGCGCCTCGCATTAACCTCTTGGCAACATTGTAAATGTTGTTCATGTTGCTTTTGTTTTCTCAGTGAACATTTTTCTACTTCAACTTTTGCATAATTTTTTTTCCCCCTCCGTTTTTGTTTTTATAAATATAAAAAAAATATTTTGAAATATTTTTATTCGTTTTTGTTTATTTTTGTAATTCCTGGATTTCCTTCTTGTTGCATTCACAGAGCGCAAACTTTTCGTTGGAATGTTGAATAAAAAATACACAGAAGCCGATGTGAGGCAACTGTTCACTGGCCACGGCACCATCGAGGAGTGCACAGTGCTGAGGGATCAGGTTGGCCAAAGCAAGGGCTGCGCCTTCGTAACATTCGCAACCAAACAGAATGCCATTGGGGCGATCAAGGTAAGTGGCTGGGCGGGTTTCCACTATATAAAGGATGAAGATAAAGGTTAAACGGGAGGAAATACACTCGAAGAAAATTGAGTTTACAAGGCTTGATTCAATGATCTTCAATCGAATCAGTTTGATCTCTTCAAGAAACCTTTGACAAATCGATATTTAAATCGATAAATAATTTTTCTAAAATATTTCCCTTAAGTTTTCATCCCCAAAACTCTGTTGGAAATATTTTTGGAATTTTAAAAAAAATCTTTTCCCCTATAAAACTGAAGAAATTAAACACAAAATGCTTTAAAGTTGTCATCATTGTATCGTTGAGATTATGTAAATGTATGTGTGTGTGTGAGTGTGTGTGTTTGTGTTGGAAAAACTGTCGCAATGATTAATTGCTGTGGCGGCAAGAGTCGCGCATATAAAACACGATTCTCATACAGGACTCGCTGGCTGTGAAACCTTCAACCAGGCAGGCAGGCAGGCAGGCAACAAACAACTGCAACACAAACCGCAGGCAGCAATGAGCAACAACAACTATGAGAGTTGCAACAGGAAGCAGCAAACGCAAGCAAGACGCCGCCTCTGGCAGCGGAAGAAGTCAACGGCAAAAGCCCAGACTCCATTACCAAAGCCTCTGGCCATACATAGATGCTGCACACACACATCCACACTAGTTTTGTGCCGGAAACAGGCAAAATTACAAACTTCCGACAGGCAAACACAAACACAAACACATGTAAGGCTCACACACACACACATGGGAGAAAGGCCAAACACATATACAGAGAGGGAAAGCGGGGCGAGGCCAACATGTTGTCTGTGTCTGTGTATGTTGCACATAATTTGTCGCCTTTCGCCAAGATGAATGTTGCGGGTGGGCAGTTCCAGTACAGTAGAACCTCTTTATAAGGGAAACCAATGACCTCTCTACAAGGATTTCCATTGAAGAGGCTCCTAACACCATAAAAACGTCTTTTAAGGTCACTCCAAGGCCAAAAGAATAATTTTAAATATTTTTTAGCTATTTTTGGACTTGAAAAATAAATAAAAAATTGATAAAAAATATAAAAAACCTAAAAGAATATTTTTTAGCTATTTTTTTACTTTAAAAATTATTAAAAAATTAAAAAATCCATAAAAACCCAAGAGAATTGTTCAAGGAGGACGTTTCCCCTTAGTTACTCACGATCAGCTTACCTTACAGGGTTAATTCGACCAGCTAATCTACTCTCAGCTCTTGCCTGCCACTAAAGCCACTCTGTACTGTATCCAACAAAGCCAAATATAGCTAAATTCACTGTTATATATGTGTTGCTACATATGTATGTCTGCCTGCCTGCCTAGCTGGCTGTGTTTGTATAATTTTAATGCATTTGAAGTCAAATTACGGGATGCCAGGCACGCACCAAGCAATGAGCTTGGCCAGAACCAAATCATTTGGTAAGCAAGAGACAAGGAAACCCAAGGCAAGACGAACGCCAAGTCATTGCAGTCTATTGACGCCTGAAAGTATGCAATGCAATGCAGTTTACCAGCAAGCGAAATGCATTTAATATTTATGTGCCGCAAAACGAAAGAAAATCAAGCGCCATGGTAAAGGAAAAACCTTTTAAGACGCTTTGTTTTTGTCTTACTTTCCACTTTCTTTTGAAATGTCTAGATGAGTGGAAGAGGGGGGAAATGTAAAGCTTAAATGATGATGACATTTCTCAACACTTGAAGATGCTTTTTCTACACTAATTTGTCTCCTAAAGCTGGTCGATGGTGGCAGTTTCTTTGAAATATCAGAAGTGGAAGTCACAAGACCTGAAATATCAGAAGTGGAGGCTACACAACCTGACTCCACAGGAACTTGAATCGTGTTGTTTAAAATAATTTTCTCAAAGAAAACTTTCCACTTAGAGGCCATCAAATGGTTTTAGATGTTTTCCTACCTTCCTCTCGCTCTGTCAGATTTTTTAACTGCTAGTTAAAAGCCAAGTGCAACCAACTGTTGGTTGATAAGTTTTTATGACAATTGCGGCGACACAAAAACCATCAAAATAATGACAAACACTTAAGCCAAATACTTGACAAGAGGCCATAACAAAGCCTAGAGACGCCGCAGAAGACAAGTTTTCAGCTAACGACCAGCATCGTCGCACACATTTTTAAGGACTTAATTTACACCTTTTTGCCTAAGCAAACAGGCAAACAAAATGCCGTTGAGCCGCCACGCAGCCAGCCAAGTGCAAAACTAAAAACATAAACCAGACCAAATTGCGTACAAGGAGATGCCGGCGGGCTGCTGGCTGCTGGCTTTTGGCTGGTGGCTGTTGGAGTTTGGCTAATAGGATGCACTAGTTGCTGTCAGTGTGTTGGCTGCGGTAGCCACTTTAGTCATTTTCCGGTTTATGTAGACTTTATCATTGAAACCGAGCCACCAAAGCTATGCCGACCAACTTCCGCTTTGAGGTTGCCTGGCTGGTTGGCTGGCGCCTGCCAGGGGGGAGGGCAGCGATGCATCTCACTGGGTGACTGGCTGACTGGCATCCTTCTGGTGCTCTTTAATTACATTGACTATAATTCTTGGGTGAGGAGGCAGGGAGAGGGGTGGTTGGCTGTGGCGCGACTTTTATGGGCCGCACATTGTTATTGGTGTTGCCGTTGTCGTTGCCGTCGCTTCTGTTGTTGCCACTGGCAACAAAGTAATTAGACAAATTTCCGAGTTTTTAAACAGGTCGCCCAAGTTGTTGGCAGTTGCATATCCTCTGCTCCTGGCTGCGGCAGGCTGGTGAGAGATTTTCCAGCCTCTTTCCATAGATGAAAATCTCTTCGCTCACATTGTTCTCTATTCTACTTGCAGGCCCTTCACCAAAGTCAAACCATGGAGGGCTGTTCAGCTCCGTTGGTGGTCAAGTTTGCCGACACGCAGAAGGAAAAGGATCAGAAGAAGATGCAACAGCTTCATGCCATCTGTGGCATCAATGCCCTCGCCCAGACGCCCAATGGGGCAGCTGCAGCTGCTGCCACACCCACAGCCAATACAGCCACCGCCTTGATAGCTGCTCCACCCACCTCAGCCCGTCCGAATCCATCCATGGCCGCTGCCCTGGCTGGCGTGGCCCCTGTGCCCACAGCTGGCGGGGCAGGTCAGGCAGCCACACTGGTCTCGGTGCCAACATCAGCGGCTGCCTTGAATGCCTCGCTGGCCCCCAACCTGTTGGCCAGCAATCCACATCAGACACCAGGAGCAACGGCTGCTGCTTATCTCACGGCCGATCCAACGGGTGGTCTGGGACCAGCGTCGGCTGCTCATCTCCAGCTCTTTCAACAGCTGCAAACCTACGGCCTGCATCCGGCTCACTATCTGCAAGGTGAGTGCAAGGAACTCCCAAACAGGAGTCCAGCTAGGTTAGCTCTTAAGGAAGCCCCATCGACAACCTACAGATCCGTACAGAAAAAAACTCCAGTTGAGATCCTTGTTAGTCATTGTCCTACCACACACACACACACGCACACCTCTCTCTCTTCTTCTTCTTCTGTTTCTTCTTTTTTTAACTATCCACACACACACACACACCCAAACATGCTCGCCCCCTTGTAAATTCTCAGCTATTTTCTCCTCATTTGCTCGTCTCCTTCGTCTGTGTGTTTTTCCATGTTGTTGTTCGTTTCTTTGTTGTATTTTTTCATTTTTTTTTTTCTGTTTGCAACCACAAAAGGAAAACTGATTTGTTTAATTTTAATTCCTGTTTGTCCTCTCATCTCTCTGTGTGTGTCTAAGTGTTGCGTCCTCAAGAGCAGAAAGTTAATTAATTTTCATCTCGTTGCCTGAAGAAATCAAGCAAAAGCAACCAAAGAATGTTGTTAACACATAAGTAAATGAAAAGATTTATCAGCTGCCATCAATCAATTAATAATTCAATTAGTTGAATACAAAACCCTGAGGATGTAAACGGTTTACCTGACAGGGAAAAACTTAAATTGTTTAAATGAACTCAGCTCGGGGGGAGACGACAACACACTGCAGTGATTTTTAGCATTTTTAAAAAGTAAACAAGAATTAATGTTAAAGGAAGGGGGGAAAAACCCGCTTTAGTCTTGTCTAAACTTGTTGTCGCTTCATTTATTATAACAAGCAGAGAACAGAGAGAGGGAGAGAGGGGGGGAAGCATAGCTGGCGACAACTGTCAAATAATTAATTTCAATTTAAGCAACAAAAATTTGCATAAATGCAGGAGAGCAAAGGCTGTTGAATAAAGGCAAAGAAAGATTCCAGTCATGATGAATAAAACAAAAATTCTAATAGGATTAAAAGGTGGACAGACAACAACAATAACAACAAGAACAGCAACAGACAACAGACAGCAACAGACAACAGGCAGTAACAACCATGATGATGACAATGATGGCCAAGGCAAATGCAAAGGCGGAGCACAGATTTCATGCTGACAGTTACAGATGGATGGCTGCCAGGCTGCCACACACACCCACACACACACACACACACAGTGAAATCATAGGCAGCACGTACTACACTGTGTGTGGCGTCAATGTAAACGTGTTGCATATGCAACGGCCGCTTCATTAGAATGACCAACGTGCCAGTCTCACGCCCACACAGAACCACCCAGAGTCACCACTTAACCAGTCGCTTTCACAACTGCCCCCCCACCCTCTCCCAGAGGGTTGTCGTCTGGCCAGTGAACATTTTGCGCATAACAAATCAAGCACAAGGGCTGGACAAAAAAAATGGGGAAAAAAATTGCAAAAAAAATAGAAGAAAACAGAGTAGGAAAGGAAGCTAAAGCTGAAGCTGAATCTGAATCAGCATCAGCATCACAGACGGCCAAATGTTGAGCAACGCGTGTTGTAATCGTAAAAATAAAACAGAAAGTACAACAGGGAACAGCTCAAGCCAACAGCTGGATGCTCTACACAGCAAGAAATAAATTTAGAAATTTTCCAAAGGCCAAAAAAAATATTTTTTCCCCGATCTAGAAGAGTCTAAAGCTCTTCAATTAGGACTGACCAAGGCAGGGACCCTTAGCTGGCAGGGAAATCCCTAAGCGACAGGGTCAGTGGCCAGGCAGGGAGGGGGGAGGGAGGGCAGTTAGAAGCAACTTAGAGCAACGTATGCCACTTGAATAACAAATGACGTTTTTAAATGTCAGCAAACGGAGTTGAAGACAGACAACTGGACGGACATATATAGAGCCGGAGCAGGGGGAGGAGCAGGGGCAGCAGCAGGGGCAGGACACTCGCCTCGATGATGGCCAGCAAATGCCTGGAACGTGCTTCTCTATGTAAGCGCACTAAAAACCGTTAAGTGTGGCGACCTGTAAAAGCTGCTAATTTAACCAATTTGCGCTAAAAGTTTAACGAAATTCAAGCAACAAACATAATTGGGGGGTCGGGGGGGTGCAAAAGAGAGAGTTGAAGAGCAGTCAGCGGCTAACTAATAACTTTTCCCCTCGACTTTCCACTCTTAAAGCTCCGTCTTTCATTAACTTTGATCTTCTCATTTGCCTGTTTGCTTGTCTTTAAAAAAATAATTTTTTTTTATTGAAATAACTGTCTATTAATCTCCTCTACACACACACACACAATCATCAAATACACACACACACCCACCTGCCTGTTTAGGTTATTTGTTCTTGTGTAGAGAAAGCTTAACTAGCGCTGAAAAGTATGCAGCTTATTTCCTCTGCCAACCATCATCTGCCCAGCATTTGACTTTCATTTCCGAGCAGCGCGAATTTAATTTAATTTAATTATTTATTTTAGTTTATGTCTAACTGCATATGAAATTTAATTTTTATATTTTT
>JAWNPV010000186.1:10369-25171 GCA_035078785.1 Collessia kirishimana
AGCGCGAATTTAATTTAATTTAATTATTTATTTTAGTTTATGTCTAACTGCATATGAAATTTAATTTTTATATTTTTATTTATGTTTAAAAAATTTCTTCATTTTGCCTTTCATTTTTTATTTTATTTGATCCCCTTTGATTCATTTAATGTTTTTTTTTTTTTTTTATCATTTTCATTATTTTGTTAATTGTTTTTTATTTTCTATTCCTTTTCGTTTGTTCTTTATGATTTGTATGTTTATTTTTTATTTACTTGAATTGATGCCATTGAATTGAGAAAAAAAATAATTTTTTTTTAATTTCTTGTAAATGTAAATAATCCAATTGGGTGTGTGTTTTCTTCTATGTTTTTTTATATATATAAATATTCGTTGAACATTTTTTGGTATGTCTATGATTGACTCTGTGGTCATGTACAAAACAATCAATCAATCAATCAATCAAACAATCAACCAACTCAACCAAAACCTTAAAACCATAAAACCAAAACTCAAAAAAATATGTACAAAACAAAACCAAAAAAAAAACAAAAAAAATATAAAAAAATTATATGGAAAATGAAAATCAGGACTTAATTTCCACCCACCGGATAACAGTGCCCACCACAGCCAACACGGCCCATCACCATCAGGCGGGAGCGCCGCCACAGCAGGCGGTACAGCAGGTGCAGCAGCCGCTCTATCGGCTGCCAACGTTGCAGCCGCCGCCGCCGCAGCAGCAGCAGCAGCATCAGCAACCGGGACAGCTCCATCAGCCGCATCCAGTGCTCACCCATCACCACAATCACTTGGTGGCAGCAGCGGCGGCAGCGGCCACCCATCCGGGTCAGCCGCATCCGCATCAGGTGGGCTCACTGCCGCCGGGCATGTTGCTGGCACTGGACTGCTCACCAGTGCATCCATGTCTATGCAGAATCTGGTAACCCTGCTAAGTACGCCGCCACAGCATCAACACCAACAGCATCAGCATCTTCACACCGCCGCCGCCGCCGCCTCTGGCAACCACCATCATCACCATCATCATCACCATCAGCAGCAACAGCAGCATCAGCAACGTCAGGCAGCAGCGCCCTACACTGCACAGCTGGTCACGCATGTGCCCCATCAGCATCCACATCAGCTCAGTCTGGCCCAGCTCATGGGCGTGCCCATGGCGCCACCGCCTCCACAGCCCACGAATCCAGGCCAAGCGCTTAGCCTGAGCGCCATCTGTAAGTACCGTCTGCCTCTCCTTCTTCCTGTCTCTCTGTATGTGTATGTTTCCTTCCTTGTTTATGTGTTTGTGTATGTCGATGAGTGTTTGTAACTAAACCGTTATTTTCTTGGATTTTTTATAAATAAAAATTAGTTGATAAGAAGGATGAAATTAAGACAAAGTTTATCGCCTGCATGCGCCCAACTAATCAAATGAAAAAATCACACAAAACATTTGCCACCAACTAAAAAATCATCGCCAAAAAAATCAGTTTTTAATAGCCAAAGAGTCGATGTTTTTAATGAATTAATCGTAGAGAATTTTTAATAAAATAAAAACTAATTTTTAATAAATTAATTGTACAGCAACCAGCTGACAACTTTGCAGAATTTTTTCCGGGAATAAAAATAATTTTTTATTCCAAAACTTCTTTTTTGAAAGACCCAACAGCTCTAGGGAATGTTTAATCGGAATTTTCTATTATAAAACTCTGTAATCTGACAATCGTTCATGAAAACATAAATCAAAAAAAAGGGGAAAAAGAGTGGAAAACTCTTTCGCTCTGCCTTTGTTAATTAAAATTGCCAACAAAGTGTTACTGCTGGCCCCACCCAACCACCAAGTTTCTAATTCATATTGTCAATAAAAAATAAATAAAAAAAGAAAAACAGAAAAAACCAATAACAAAAGGCTGGCAAACAAATTTTAACATTTTACAACGTTGCCATGACAGAGAGAAAAAAAATAGAAAAAAAACGAGAATCAAATCAATGCCGCTGACAGTGGCACACAATGGACGCATTGATTGCGTTTGAAAAAATATTACAAAAAAAAAAAAGATGAAAAACAAACCAAAGGGAAGCGGAAAAAATTTATAACAATAACAATAACTTTCTGGTATAGAGGATTTAGACATTGACTTCAGCCTGAACCAGGCAGGTAAAATCTTCGAAAGGATGAAATAAAAATCCCATCAAAGTGGCAGAAATGCCAATGAACATATAAAGCCTTCGATCAAAAATATGTCAATATGCGTGGCCACGTTAGAGAAATTTCATTAAAAAACAAAAAAATTCTCAATTCAATTCGTATTTTCAACTGATGAAAAGGTTAAGCTATTCGGGGGAAAAAATCTTTTGAAATGCCTGGATTAGAGTTTATTGAATTCACTTGATGGGTTTTATACGGTCAAAGCAAATGTGAGGGAAACAACTCTATGAAAATAAATAGAAAAAGAAAGTTTTATACAGTTTATTCGGGGAGTCTCCACTTGAAACCTGTTTTTAGCTTTCCAATCATGGAAATTAATTTGCCTAAAAATTTTCCATACAAACACAATTCAATTTCACAAAATGGTTAGCATAAAAAATTTAGCTCTGTAATTTTGGTGAAAAAAAAAAAAAAAGAAAATAAATTTTATGCATCCTGGTGATGATTTTTTTATGTGTTGACGGCACATAAAATTGCATAAAATGCAAAACTTTCATTGCTTTATATGAGTATAAATAACAAAAGCAGGAAAAAAGCAGGAGAAAAATCAACCAAATAAAATCTGAAAGTCATAAATGTGCTACTCAACCAAGTCGAAGCTTTAAATACCCTTGAAAATTATTTAAAAAATGTTTTTCCTTACATTTTCCAAGATTTTCCACTTAAAAGCCAAATTCTCATTAATTTTTCCTTATAACTTGGCCAAAAAAACTGTTTAAAAGTGTATCAAGAGGTCGAATGACATATATTTTTCGTAGATTACAGAAATTTCATGTTCAGAGCACACAAAGCAAAGCTCCAAAGGAGCCAAATGGTGTGCGGTTAGGTTGGTTGGCTGGCCATGGAGAGATGGCACCGCCAACTGTGGCTCAATTAAAAAACTGGCGCCGTGCGAAGCGGCAAACAACAAAGGCTAACAAATTTTTTATGATGCACAAAAGGATATAAAATTTAATAATGTAAGGCCAACAGGCGAACAACAACAGAACAATGCAAAACAATACAAAACGAAAAGCCAACTGGCCAAGCGCAAATGGTAAAACGAGAGGGGAAAAAATGCGATTTTCATATGCGTTAACTCAACTCTGGGCGACATGATTCGTTTTATTGTTCATGTGTACGTGTACGTGTATCTCTGTGTGTGTGTGTGTATAATTTGTCCTTGTCCACATCTGAGAAAGCCCTGAATAACTAAGGCCACCAAAGTCTATTGTTTATGTCCTTCTATCGCCAGCTTCAACTAGTTGTTAGTTAAAGTGATTTTCAATGAATTTATTTCGAATAAATTTTAATAAATTTTAGGGCCCAACAGTGCCACAGATCCGTATGCATCCACCTTGAGCGGTTTGCCGAATGGAGCCAGTGCAGCAGCTGCCTATGGAGCTGCTCAGCCCTTGAATGCCAGTGCACTACAAGCAGCGGCTGCAGGAGTGGCCGGCAAGCAGATTGAAGGTGAGCCAATGCAGCTATAGCATACTTATAAGGGCAAATCATTGCCTTCGAGCTTGTGATTTATAACCACCCATCAACCATCTAAATAAATATTTATTTTAATGAACACCATTTAAATTTCCCTGTTCTAGGTCCCGACAATAGCAATCTGTTTATTTATCATCTACCTCAGGAATTTATTGACACCGATCTCGCCTCAACATTTCTACCGTTTGGCAATGTCCTGTCCGCCAAGGTGTTTATCGATAAGCAGACAAACTTATCGAAATGTTTCGGTTTCGTCTCCTACGATAATCCACTGTCGGCCAATGCTGCCATCCAGGCGATGCATGGATTTCAAATAGGCACAAAGCGCTTGAAGGTGCAATTGAAACGTTCCAAGGATGCGGCCAAGCCGTACTAAATGGGCTCAACGGGGTCTCATACGCGAGTGGCTCTCACAAACACAACCACAGACACAGACACACACAACTAGTTAATAAATAACATTTATTGTGCCTTTTTAAATTAATTAAATTGTTTTGTTGTAGCAAAGTTTGAAACCAAAGGACCAATTACAAATTTAAATACCGAAAAAAAAACACAAAAATCCAACCAAAGAAGTGGCTTGAATGTTGCATCCTTGTTGTAATCACTTTTGCTGAATGATCGGCAAAATATACATAATGAAACACACAAATCCCTAAAAGAGAAAAACTGAAGCTGCATTGTGGCGCCAAAGTATTTACAAAGCCAAATAGTTAAGAGAAGAGAAACCCTTGAGATCAATTGATTCAATAAATATTTAGTAGACAACACAAAACATTCGAAATTCCTGGCGTACAGAAGAGTTAGAAAAATCAACCTAAAACGTGCAAAGTGGCATTAACTAATAGAGTAACAACAACAACAAAGAGAAAAACTCTATCTATCTAGCTTTAAACTGAGGAAAATATCACCAATTTAGTCACTTAACCAATTCTTATTTAAATAAACACAAAATAAATACAAAAATTCATTGATTTCTTATATAATAAAAATAAATGTATTTAGTCATTAATAGTTAAAAACTATTTTAACATTAATTTATGGCAATTTCAAGAAATTCAAATGTACTTAAATTGCAAAGAGAAAAACCCATTTGAGAAAATATATTTTTAACTAATTAGATGTTTAAATCAAAGCACACAAAAAATCATCTATGATATCTAGAGTTATAAAAAGCTTTTTAGTCGGTAATTGTACTTTATAAAATGGTATTTTTCATATAAATAAATTGCAAACTAAGCAAAAAGGTTTTAAAAGAATAAAAAATATATTTAAACGTATCACAAACAATTTTTTTATTTTATTTTTATAAATATATTTTTAATAAATAAATATTAAAGTCCAGGGGTTTTCCAAAAAAAAATCTAGAGAAATTGCCATCTGCTTCTATTTTTCCCCCAATTTTATAAATCTCTACCCAACAGCTCATTACAAACACCGCTTAGCCAAACCCTGCTCGGGCGCCATTTATTCATGTAAGCAACGAATCATGAGTTTACTTGAATAAACCTTTTATGAAAGACTTGGAAAACAGCTTGGCCAAGATTTATGAACAACTTATTTTATTTCAACTTCCTTTAACAAAAATATTTACCCCAGTCAAGCTGTGCTGGACTACAATGAGCCGTTTGTTGAGGTTCTTATCACATTTTTATGCCATTGTACATGCATTTTTTATGCATCCTGACAACTCAACTGGCGCCGCACCGCACAGTCCCTGGCCAGGATCATAAATCAAAAACTGCCTGCAGTTGCAAGTTGTCTGCTGTCTGCTGTATGCTGTCGGCTGTCTCCACCCGTTAGCTGATGTTGCTCTTGCTATTCAAATGTTGGCGTTAACGCATGAAATATGCATATGGAAAGTCCAAGATGCGGATGAGCATTCTGTGCAGCAGCTGCTTTGTTTGTTTTGATGTGGCAGGTCAACAGTGCCTTGCCATAGAGCTCATAAACCTGCCTGGATCTCAGCAAGCTTATTTCAAACTTCAATTCTCAACTCTCTGCCAGACCAAACGAATCTTTTCCAAAAAGCCAAGCAGTTGAAAAGCTTTTTATTAATTATAGAAATCTTGAAAAAATAGAAATTACAAAAAAATGTCTCAGCGTCCACCAGGACGTCCACCGGCTCCACCGCGGCCTGGCACTTCACGTGGACCGCCGCCACCAACAATGCCAAAAACACAGCGTCCAGGTACCTCCCCGGGACCCCAGGGCCAAGAGCCGGGCACTTCTCGCCCCAATGTGAGTGCGCCGACTCGTGCCGCCCTAAGCCAACGTCCTGGGCAACAACAGCAGGTAGCCCTGCCCTCTAGCGGACGTCAGGCTGCTTCAAAAAACATGACTGGAGAGACTGTAGACACGCCAATGAAGCCAGAGAAGCGCACTTGGTTTAGTTTTGGACGCAGAAAGCCCGGAGATACATTAACAGCGACCGGCGCCGGTGGAGTGCCGCCTGCGACCTCCGACATCCATAATCCACAGCAATACCTAAAGGTGAAAACCTCTAGGATTCTCTATACCACCGATGAGGAAGTTCGCGATGCCCTCATGGAGTTTGGTGTCTTCATTATATTCCTAATCCTGACCTCTCTGGGTAGGTGATCCTGTTGGCTTAGCTAAGCCCCTCTAATCATGGCTCCCCTATAACCCCATCAGTGACCCTCTCAGTGCGTCATTCTTACATGTTTTACTTCAACGACACCATGAAGAAGCTGTTCGCCACCCGTGACCTAGTGGTGGCTCCATCGGTTACCGTTTGCTTTGAGAAACTGATCACAGTGCCCGACTGGTGGGATTATTTGATCTTTAATTTTCTCATAACACTTCACGGCGATATGACTGATGGGACAGACGGGGGAGAAAACGCAACGGCAACGACGACAGACCCAGGAACTACGACACTATCGCCGCCGATAGAATCACCAGATTCACCAAAAGAATCACCAGACGAGTTACCACCAGAATCACCACCAGAATCGCCACCAGAATCGCCACCAGAACCGCCACCGGACAGAGACGAATCGTCATCAATCAACGAGCCAATGCGGTTCGGTGAATTGAATGAAGGAAATGTTAGGCGAAAGAGAAATATCACCAGATCCAAGACACAACCACGCAAACCGGCTGGCGCCGGTAGTGCTGGTGGTGGTGGCGGCGGTGATGGAGCCTATGGTGCAGGCCAAACCACCGTCACGCATCTCCAGGGTCGTGTATTTCTGCACGAAAACCTCCTACTGGGTGCGCCAAGGCTGCGTCAGATCCGTGTGCGCAAAGAGAGCTGCTATGTGAACGATGCCTTCATACGATACTTCAACACCTGCTATGCAGCCTACTCGGCAGGGGCCGAGGAGATCAAAAACGAACACAAGGGGGCCCCGTTCAAGACGATGAGCGATCTGGATGCCATGCCGCTCTGGACAACACTGAACTTCTATCGAACAGGCGGCTACACGATTAATTTGTCCTACAACAAGGAGGAGAATTTAAAGAAAATCAATGAACTCAAGGATAAACATTGGCTAGATCGCGGCTCCCGTTTGTGTTTGGTGGAGTTTAATCTATACAATGAGAACACGGATATATTCCAGAGTGCCAAGTAGGTTGCGGGTGATCAGGATGGGGTTTTTGGTGTTAATAACCTTTTAATGTCTTTGAAGATTCATAGCTGAGATCCCACCCACTGGCGGGGTCATACCGCAGACCCAATTGCAGACTGTCAAGCACTTTACTTTCTTCACTGATCGCAGCATGACCATGACGGTCATCTATATATTCTGGTACATCATGGTGGCCTATTATACCTTCAATGAGTTCAATGAAATACGCAAATCGGGCTTCAAAATCTACTTTAAATCGATACTAAACATGCTGGACTCGGTTATACTGCTGGTGAGCTGAGCTACTCGATTTAAATCATTGAAAAATAATTTTTAAGCATTTTTCCCCCGTAGTTTGCCTACCTGGCCTTGGTCTATAACATCTGGCACACATTCAAGGTGAAACCCATCACCCAAAGGGTCAAGGACACCGATGACTATCAGAGCTTGGATGTGCTTTGCTTCTGGAATACCATCTATGTGGACATGATGGCCATTCTGGCCTTTCTCGTCTGGATCAAGATCTTCAAGTTTATCAGTTTCAACAAGACTCTGGTGCAGTTCACCACCACCTTGAAGCGCGTAAGATTTTCTCTCGGTTTTTATTGGAAAAATTATTTTCTTTTTATTCTTTACTTAGTGCTCTAAGGATCTGGCTGGCTTCAGTCTTATGTTTGGCATTGTATTCCTGGCCTATGCCCAGCTGGGTCTTCTATTGTTTGGCACTAAGCATCCCGATTTTCGTAACTTTGTCACCTCAGTGTTGACCATGATCCGCATGATCCTGGGTGACTTTCAATATAGCCTTATAGAGCAGGCCAATCGTGTCCTGGGACCCATCTACTTTCTCACCTACATCCTGCTGGTGTTCTTCATACTGTTGGTGAGTTTGTGGCTCCGTTTAGGTGAAGCAGCTTATAAAACGTAATTTTGTTGACTAGAACATGTTCTTGGCCATCATCATGGAAACCTATAACAGCGTCAAGGGTGAGATAACCCAGGGTCGTTCGCAGTTGGGTTCTTATATTTATAAGAAGCTGGCTGGGGCCTTTTACTTCATCATACACTGCGGTCGGAAGCGTCGTCAGCCGCTTCGTCAGCCAGAGGAGCAGGCAGAACCGGAGGATTTCCAAACCGATGAGCCCAAGGAACTCAGACGCAATTTGACCCAAAAGGAGTAGGAAATCCAAGAAAATCTTTCCCATTTCTGTTTAATTTCTTATGAAATCTCCCACAGAGCTCGTTTCTTTGAGGATATTCCACCTGATATACAAAACAAGGATCTGATACGGTAAGTGAAGGGGAAAAATATCCAAGGAATTAATTTCTGAGAAAAGTTTTTCCACCTTAGCCTGACCAATCGTGTGGCCTTGATGGAGGAAGTCCTGGAACAACTGGTGGCCAATATGGACAACATAGTCAAGCGTGTGGAGCGCGATGCCTTCAAGAAGAAAACCCGTTAATTTTATTTAAATAAAATTTTAATAAAATCCAATTGCTACTGCTGGTTGCAACCTCAAATAGTTCAACTGTGGCAAACACAACAATCAAATGAGCGAAAATTAATTAAGTTCAACTCTCGTGCAGACAGCAAGCAAAAACAAACCAAGAACCGCAAGGATCCAGTGCTAATCTCTCTTTCCCCCCCCCTCACACACCCAGCATCCCCCACACACGTAAGCCAACAACGGGGCATAACGACGGAATTAAAAATATACAAAACCAAAAGCAACCGCCGTGAACAAAGCATCGCGTCGGGCCAGGAATTAAATTATATTTATATATATATTCATGTACGATATTCTCGCAAGTATATATCGTATACGGTACGGTAGGGTACGTGATGTGGCCCAGCCGTTTACATCATTAAGAGCAGAGCAGGTCCATGTGGCTGCCACCTTGTCGCTTCAGTGCGGTTGCGGTGCCGCTGTGGCAACATCTGCGACTTGTGTGTGTGTGTGTATGTGGGTGGATGGCTGTGATGCGTGTTTGCAAATTGCATTTATGAAAAGTGTAAATAAGGTTGCAGGTAACGGGAACAAAGGGAAAACACTTTTAGCTACATAATTATAAGCAGGGAGGAGCTGACAGCAGGTGAAGACAGTTTTGGGTAAGAACAGCAGCCTCAGGACTCTAATAATCAATTGGCAAGGGAGGATCCATCAACTGAAGCCCAAAGAATGATCCTCGAAGCCCAGACACTCTCAGGGGGAGCAGAGAACTAAAGAGCAATCGTCAAAGGCTCTTTAAAGAGAGGATTCATCTAGCTGTTGCCATGGTTAGTGATGACAACAATCCAACAGTCTGTTGGCTCTAAATTACATATTTCAAACAACAAAAATCGCTGGAAGTGGCCACTTGGACAATGTACATATGTTGATTGATTGAAGCACTTGGACAGATAGACAGACAGACAGACAGGGAGAGGGAGAAAGAGATGGACAGGCACTTGGTAATGCCTGTGTAAATAGTAAAATTTTGAAAAGTTGCAATCATGGCAACAAAAAACCGCCAATTGCCACTTGAAAAGCCTGTCCAGGATTATGAAAGAAGGCAAAAGCCATAATTACTTTTACACACACACACACACACACAAATAAAAACGTTAACAACTTTTATTTGCTGCTGCTGTTGCTGTTGCTTCTACTGAAGCTGATGATGATGATGGCAACTGGCCACCAACCTGGTTGCTGTTCGTGTTGCCATTCTGCCTTCTGTGTATGCTTATTCCCTGAGCCATAATGTACAAATATGTGTGTGTTGGCCACTTGTGCATTCAATGGGCTTACAATTCAGCAGCAACAACAACAGCAACAGCAGCAGCAGCAAACAAAACAAAAATTCGTTAAGTGCTGTGCACATGCGAAAAAGCAAAAACGAAAGGGAAGAGTAGATATTAAACACAATGGCTTTTGCCTTCACACACACACACACACACACACACACACACACACACACACACACACACACAGATCTATAGAGATATATAACAGTAAAGGATTCTTTTAAATTGCCATACGTTAAAGCTAAATAGGAAATAAAGTTGCCAACATTACAGATGATTTTTTCATATTCAGAAAATTTCTTTTTATCCTTAATCTACCAGGTAAAATACTTGCAATCAGTCAAAAGCATGGAAATTACACTTAAAAAAATCCTTGAGCCTGTAAATCACCAAGAGACTGAAGGCTAAACTCACTCCTTAGATTTTTCCTCATTTAAATTCCTCATTCAACCATCGACCACCTGCTATATTATGCTTCCACTTCATTTAATTCGTTTTTATTATTTATTAAATTTAACAATCACAATTCAGCGAATTCTGCAAAACTGACAATAAGGATAACAAGGCAATTAACTTTACCGTAAGTTAACCATAATTAATTGCACAACGTGCCAGCCAGCAACAACAGCAGTTTAACAAAAAACCAAAATACAACGAAAAAAAAAAGAGGAAGAAAATAGCAATTATATATGCATTTCATGGCCATTAAATGCAGTTGCCTACATCCCTACATCCATAGAAAATGCATTGAACGTTAACACTCGGCATTGTGTTCATCTTAGCAGCTGGGCAGCTCTTCTATAGCGCAGCCCAGAAGTATGCTAAGCAATTTAATTGACTAATGCTGCTTGGCCATGAGTAATCAGCTTGCATATGGAAATAGACAACAGCAAAACCATTAAATAAATCTCGACTTACCATACAATATGTTTCTTTAATATTTTATATATTTAAATAAATAATTTCGCATGCATATCAAATGCATAATAATACTCTTAAACATTTCATTGTTTTCTATTTTTTTCTTTCGATATATGACCAAAGCATTAAGCTTCTTCAGTTCAACTGTTCTGATATTCAAATCCTATATACAAATGGTAGAACCAGGACCTTCAACTTGAAGAGCCTTTAACAGACTACTTAGCTCTACGGCTTAAACAATTAAAGAGTTTTCACTTCATTTGCGGCAGCGTTGACGGCTGTCCTAAAGTCAGTTTTTCAAACATCGCTGCTGGTTGGGAGGATGGAAAGTCTATGAGTTCAGCATCTGGATTGTGGGGAAAATCTGGATTGGCTGCTGCTATATCATTAACGGCAATGTCGTTGGACAAATCAACTGGAGCGAAATTCTCATAGATGTCAATGTGATTATTTAAATCGTTGGCCGCATCGGCCACAGCATCGTTCTCTAGGGTGGCCCACTCGTCATTAAAGGTTTCGCTCATTTCGATGGGCATGGTGACTGCCTGAGTGTCTTCATCGTCTGAGGACTCGAGCTCTTCACGTTCACGTTGCCGGGACACGGGCTCTGGTTCGTCCAGCTCTCCTAGGTCCCGTTCATTGGCAAAGTTTTCAATGACCATGGCGGAATCCAAGTCATCGGTCTGTTCACTCTCATTATGGTTGCTGCTGTCATGCTGCTGCGTTTCCGTTTCCTCATTATGCGCCATTGTGCCAGCAGCATCTTGAGCTGCGGCCAGATGCTGCTGCTGCTCCTCTTCATGTTGCCATTCCTCTGGGTCAACCTCCTGCTGCTGTTGCTGCTGTTGTTCCAGCTCATCATCTACCCGGCTGGCCATTATAATATGTTGCTGTCTGATATCTGTACTGGCGACAGTTGTGTCTGCGGGTGAATTGTTGGTAGTTACAGCTGTTGTTGTTGTTGCTGTTGTTGATGGTAGCTGTGCATGGGTGTTTGATGAGTAGCAAGTGCATTTCAATGTTTTTTTTTTGTAGAATAAATGGAATTAAAATTTGTATTAATTTTCCTTGGTGTTTACAAGTTTCAATGTAAAAGCCAGTGATTAACATGCTGTTGAGAGTATTTTAGTTAGTTAATATGTCTGTTAGAACTTACAGTTAGAAGAACTCAGCTGGAACTGAGCTGCTGTTAAGCTAAGCTTGGTTATATATACAGAGCTCAGCTGTCGGGCTGAGCTGTTATGTTATGTACAGCAGGCTGTTAACTAGTCGATGAATCACCCATAGACTGCTGTTAAGTTTAACAGCAGATATTTAACAGAAGCAGGTTAACAGAGCAAATCTCATACAAGCTTAACTCTCGCTTTTTTGTTTTTGTTTTCATTTTGTTTTGTTTTCTTTTGCCTTCCCTTCTTTCATTCATTTATTTAGCTGCTTATTATGCATGGCTCCCCACACATGATTCACCTTCGCTACCGGCTAAATCAGCATGCAAATCACCAAAGGCCCCTCGTCTTGTCATTCACAGTCGTCGTTCTATCTATCGGTCAGTCGGTCGACAATCAGCTCATGACGTCACAAAACAAGTTTATTTGCTTGCCTTTGACAGCTTCCACACACAGTTTTCAGTTTTCTTAGAAATTTATATTAATAATAAAGCAACAAAAAAATGCGCATTTGCTGGCCACTTAAACGATGATTTAATCCTTAACGAACCAGTGTTGTCAAGTGTACAAGATGAAGGTGATTAAAGAGATTCGCAATTGACTCACAGCTAGCTGCGTGTGCTTTTCTGGGAATTTAAACTGATTGTAAATGCACTTGAGAAAGATACAAGCCCTCCGGCTATTTATATCTCTTGAATGCGATGTGATTTACATTTAAGTGTTGGTAAATAAGGGGAAGGAAGAGGGTTTATAAAGCAAAGCAGTGTTGGAAGCAGCAAACTATCGTCTGCACATCTTTCTAGCTTTGAGCTTTGTATTTTAGATTTACTTTTTTGCTTATGAATTTATTAAATTATATAAAATAAATATTTTTTTATTATATTTAACAATTTAAAACTGGGAATCTTAAATTGGGAAAAGTAAAGCCATCAAGTTGCAGTTTTCGGTTCGATATTTAGTGACTCAATGGTGAACCGATCACTGAAGGCAACCTGTGAACCACCAGACAGTCCCAACCTATTTCCTGCTTTTTTTAAAGAATAAAATCCCCAACCCACCTAATCACCATTTCCTTTTTATTATTAAAAATTTCATGCAACTTTTTACTCATTTCACTCAGGCACTTGGTAGAGCAAACACATCAGGCAGCAGCAGCAGCAGCAGCTACCCTACAACTGCTTGCCAAATAACAAATTGAAAGGCAACTGCACAAGGAAATTTGGCATTTTTTTTATGGCAAAATATTAATAAAAATATATTTATGTGTATTTACAACATGAACGTATTTGACTGCATATTACAAATCAAAAAAAATGAGGAAAAAATAGGAGGAAAAAAGAGGAGGAAAAATAATACAAATAACAGCAGCAAATTGTTTAACAGCCTTCAACAATTTTTGCAATATTTCAATGCAGAGTTCACAGCAATACACATGCATGCGTGTGTGTGCATTAATATTTATAACCATGAATATTAAATTCAAATAGACGCAAAAAGTTGAGGGGTCCACACCACACCACACCAGACCAGACCGCACCACACCAGCCTTTAACGTAGCCAACCAACCAAAAACCACAACTTTCAATATCCGTGTGAGATGAAAAACCAGTAAAAACAAATTCCCAACTTTTTGAAATAGTGTTGTTCCCTGCCCACCCCCTGCCCCCTTTCTCTGCCTCTGTGATTTTGTATGCGAGTGTAAAAATGTCGCTGGCGGCTTTGTTTAAAAAAATAATGGAAATTTTTACATTTAAACGTTGACATGTCACTTACACTTTAAAGTTGTTAATAATAGCGCCAGATTTTCTCTCCTTTTTTTTTCCAGATTTTTTGTTAGACTTTTGGTCATTTATTAATTTCATTGTGATTTATACGCCGCCACACGTGTGTGTCCGGGCTGAGAAATTCACGAAAGTTGCGGACTCTTCGATTTCGCCAATAATAAATTCTCATCTACCAGTGTGTGTGTGACCACGCCTTCTTCGTACACCCGCCCTAAAGCAGCGTTCAAGACAAGGATTTATGCGTATGGAGAACATGACTTTTAATAAAAATTAATTTTTATTATGGGCGACTAAAAGTAATTAATGGACTGGCAAACAGAGAAAAACAAGAAAAAAACAGCCAGAAAAAATTATCCAACTCAGCTATATATGAGATGCATATATTGTACAGTTATTTCTACCTGGAGGGGGGGACATGTAACAGCCAACATACGTGGCCAATTGGTAAATGGCCAGCCAGATGGGGATATGGCCAAAGGTGGAATTTATGAGTTAAGAGATTTATATCAAAGGCCAAGAACATGTATCTTGAGAGTTCTGAGAACGTTGACTTAATGAATTCTTGGCCAAGCGAAGAGCAACTTGGCCAAGTCATTCATTTAGGTCTCTGGCTGGTGTAGGGTGGGGCAAGCAGAAGATAAGGGATCTAAGGGGCACCGCCAGGGAAAAAATTATGAAAATATAATTTTAAAGAATTTTTTAAAATAATTTCTAATAAAAAAGATAAATAATTTCCCCATTGACTGGCTGCATAACTGATTAGACTGCTGGCATCAAAGATTTTTTTTGTGCTTTACTTTTCCCCATTTTTTTTCTGCTCATAATTGAACATAATTTGATTTTTTCGCTGCCTGATTTTTGTCACATAATGTAATTTGTTTGCATT
>JAWNPV010000188.1:0-29405 GCA_035078785.1 Collessia kirishimana
GGCCAACCCATATCCAGCGATTGCCTGGGAGTGCGTCGTACGGAGCCGCTGTTGCCGCGTCTGCGCCGAAAGCCCGATTTGCGCCAGGCGCCACAACGGCGACTCAATCCGGCACACTTCCGCCGCATCTCGCCAGAGTTCTACAATCTCCTACAAAACTACGAGAAGGAGATGTGCCAGCGCTATCCGCTCTATGGGATTCCCAAGCACTACTGGGCCGACACAACGCCCTGCTGTCCCTGCGAGAAGCCAAAGGAGGATGTGAATGCCAAGTGCCTGGGCGACGAGTCCTTGTTACCACCCTTGTTACCCAAAACGGTACAGCTTAAGTCAATGGTTTCGCAGGATTTCGACGAGCCCTGCGAGGAAGAGCAAGCAGCTCCCTCTGCTGCAGATGAAGCCCACGAGGATGAAAATCCATCAAATCAGATCGATTGCCCGACGGAATGCCAAGCAGAACCTCAGCCAACGAGCAATTACTGCACGAGGGAAACCTGCACCAACACGGAATGCCCAGTGCTCCGACCTTTACGGAATGTCTGTTGTCCCTACTGCGTTCGACGACTCGCAGATCAAAATAGAAAGAAGGAAGAAAGAATCCAGGGGGATAAGGAGAAGGAGAAGGAGAAGGGGGGCAGTAAGAGTATTTGCAGCTTCTTCCGTCGTCGATCGCGTAACAAGGAGTCCGGTGGCCATGGCTTCATGGGGATGTCCTTCCAGCCAGGCACACGATGCAAGAGCATCCTTGGCGGCTTCTCGTGCATTTGCAAGCGAGCCATGCGACCAGGTCGTCATCTGCTCTACAACTTCAACAGGGACTATCAGCAGCATCGCGAGAACTATGCCAAGCAATGTGGACGCTGCCTGCAGCCCCAGAAGCCACCATGGGGTGCTCGCAGTAGCTGTTGTGCTTGTCCCCAGCAGAAGGTGGCCGACGCATCCTGTACCTGGCAAAATACAAACTACAAACGAAACGTCACGCCCAGCTCGACCACCTTGATACCCAACTGCAGTTCGGCGGACTGTGCGACTGAGCAGGCGGCGAAAGCCCAAGGCGAGGGGCGGCAGCAACGCAATCCAGATTCAACAGACAGTGGGGAAAACGAATCGCTGGAGAGGATTCGCAGTGGATCTGCTAGGGTGCCCAGGACTCCACAAAGCAATTCTCCAGGGTCGCCACCAAGACAGAGGCAAGAGGTGCCGCCTCAGAACGTCAATGATGACAGGAACCAAATGCAGGCCAAAACGTCTGCCCAGAGGCAACCAAGGGGCTCTCCAGAACCCAGTAGTCCAAGGCAATTTCCCTGTGGCAGCGCGTGTTTCTATGCCTCGGACTATCACCAGCTCATGCGCAAAGTCGCAAGAAGCCGACCGAAAGCTGAACGCAGCAAACGCAAGACGGAGAAGCCTTCGTCCTGCACGGCAGACTCACATTCACGCCACCCCCCATCAAGTCCTCAGAGAGGAGACAGACAGCCGGCAAGCAGGCCGCGAGCTGCCAGTCCAAATGCCAGAACGATGCCAACCTATCGCACCAGTAATCCCAGTATGGATTCCAGTCTGCGACGTCGCTCCAGATCGCTTAGGGATCATCGCAGCAGCTCTCCCACCTTGAAGAGCAGACAAGCCAGCTCAGACCGCCGCCGACACTCGCCCACCGCATCCTGGCGAAGTAGAACCTCTGTGGAAGACAATGCCAGCCGATACCCTTCATCGACAAGCAAACTGTACAATTCAACGGCCACCGTGCGGGATGCGGTGCCCAGTTACGCCAAAGGCTGGATTCCCTGCTTCTACTATGAGAATCCAAGGACTCCTCAGACCCCAAGAGCTGACAACGCCCTACTTGGCCAAGCCATAAATCGAATCCCCTCCGCCTTCAGTCACCAAACGGTGCGACATGATGTTTCGGCGGCCTCTTATCCCTCCAGGGCCAGCGTTCCCCTTCTACAATATGGCAACTCCAATGCAGCCGCTAATTACCAACCGCCTGCAGCAAGAGATGACATGACAAATGCCCGACATTCAATCTCTTCAAGAAGCAGGAGCGCATCGGTTGAGCCAGACACTTTCGTACAGCAAACTAGCTGGCATCCTTCGGTGAAAAATGGATCTCAAACTGTCCACAAGGGAAGCGCTGGAGTAACGCAAGCTGTCAAGCATCCAGCTGTGAAAAATAGAGCTGGAAAAGCCCATAAAGCGAAGGGCAAATACAAAACAATTGACATCTTCGTTCCCAAAAGCCCTGAAGCCCCCAAAGAGTCAATCTTGAGTAGAAGAAGGCGACTCAGCGATACATTTTCCAGTTCGGAGTTCACACAGCATCGTCCTACAGAAACGGATTCTGAAGTTCCGGAGCACATAGCACGCCAGGCCTCTGGCATGCGGTCGAAGCTGTTTGACAGGCAGTCGACGTCTTTGACGAGCATCATTAGGCGTCACTATGTCATGAAGGCAACCAGGCAAGAGAGTCCTCCTTCAACCTTCCAGCCACAAGGCGGTGGTGGCTACTATGACCCGCCTCATGCGAATCGCCAGGATCCTACACAGCTGAGCTATGAACCCAGTACTACACATAGAGGGGTCGAGAGCTCCCAGGCAGCAAATGCTTCACAGCAGAGTTATCCCGTCAAGAAACCCAAGCGCAGTCTGCTGTCCAAGGTTTTCTCCCTTAAACCGCCTTTCAAAACGGAGTTTTTAGAACAGAACGAGTTCAGGAGTAAGGAAACGAAGCCCGCCTGGTATCAGGGCCACGTAAGATCACAGTTTTCACCACGGAAACGTCAACTAGGGACATCACCACCAGCACAACCTCAGCAATTTACCGACAATCATCATGAAACGACACCACTAGAGCAGGCAAGGCAGACAGCCAATCCTTTTGGCCATACCTATCGCAATCAGGCTCCTGCCTATGCAAGTGTTGGACACTCCTCTAAGACAGCCAGGGAACGAGCCAGCAAACACGTCCAGTTCCGAGCCGAATCTGGCTGTGAAACAGGGCCGGAAGAGAACTCCAATGGACCCAGCCAGCCATCAGTTAACCACCGTTCAACTGGCTGCCCCCCAGCTGGTATCAGTATCAGTAGCTTTAAGAAAAACCGTAATCGCAACTATCCATGTCCCACTGTACGGATTAGTTCTCCGCATGCATCATCGGAGAAGGTCAACTATAAGACGCCCTACAACTCCCTGTGCAGCCTGATCGGTGAAGTTCCGTCCACGGTATATGGAAGCCAAACGTCTAATCCAAGTCGGTGGTGTCATAGCTCCAACAGTGGCGACGAAGCTCCGCAATGCTCCAGGCAATCAAGTGGGGCCAGCGCCACTAACACAGCTAGACGGCGTTCTATGTCGCAATTTCACGATGTCGAAGATGAAGTCGAGAACACCGATCAGGCAGAGGAGCACCACTTGCATCCAAGTCGCTGTAGGTCCTCAGTGAGTTCTTCCAGGCCAGAGAGACGTCAAGCCGGAGCCAACTACACCAGGAGTCCAAGGCCCGAGGTACAGCCAAAGAGCTCTAAACATGTCAGTTGGCGTTCTGAGAATCTCTCCTCTCTGGCCAATGCCAGCTCCCCTTATGCTCTGGGCCTGGACAACACGCCCAGCTACGCCAGAGACCATATTTATGAGCCGACAGCAGGCAGCCCCAAGGACTCTGACCGTCTAGTTGCCCAGGGATCCACCATCTACAGTGTTGAGCCCAGCGTACGACGTGGCTCGATCATTCGTGCTCGCACTGTTATACAAAGCACCGAATCGTTGAACCCGCATAGCAACCTGTCATCATCTAGTTACCCCAGCTATCCCCTGAGGTCAACCCTGTTGAAATCCTGCCACAATCTACAAAACGCATCACCACGTCCATCGCTCTTTGCTGTGCCCACCACAACGCAACGTTCGGAAGTGATGTGCCAAAGACCCGAGCCGAGTGGTAGCACCTATGTCCCTCGACAGAGCGGCGGGTATCATTCACAGTACCCGGTTGGCCAATCGCCAACCAGGCAGCATAGAAGCCACATTGGACGACCGCTGCCACCGCCAGTCTCCATTATATCCGAGCTGGACTTTAACACCCACTCAATGGAGTCCCGGACCAGGACACAGATCCATTATACATACGGTGAAGAAGTCGTTCCGCGGCCGCCATCACGTCAGAAGGGTGGCGCCGCTCTGCCTAGAAGGCGACCAGCCAAAACGCTTTCCATATTCCTAGACGACCTGTGCACCAGGTACCACAGTCTGCCACCAGTTGAATCCAGTCCAGCTGAATCAGAGCTGAGCAGGCCGAGGATATCGAAAACAGTTCCCAACCTGCAGCCAAATGCTGGCAGAGGAATCAGGCTGCCGTCGAATATCAGTTCCAGTGAGGCGGAGACTGAGGACAGGGATACAGCTACCCGGCGTGGCAGGTCAACGCTGAGGTTTCCCACTGAACCGCTGGTTATACCGCCCACCTACAAAGCCCAGACAGACGATCACAATGGATGAACGATGGATGCTTGCCCCGATCAATCAACACCAATAAAATCGTATAAAAATTACAAATTTTCTACTTTCTTTTCCCTGTCCGCATTGGGTGTGAAGTGGGTTGAGAGCTGCGACTGAATGCTGCCCAGGCTGGGGCCTTTGAACGACAAATCCGAATCAAGTTGGCCGCTGGTAGCTCGTCAGTCTCTCTTTCTCTCTCTCTCTCTGTCGACATCGCCAGACACAGCATATTAAGCACACGGTGACTTACTAATTTTAATAAATCAGAATGTAATATTTGTCCCCAGGTTAGATTTTAATCACAAAAAATTATAAAAATTCCAAAAAACAAAACTAAAAACATAAAAAAAACAAAGGAAATTCGAATATCACTCAACTGGTTGTGAAGAAGCCACGACAAAGGAGAAGCTAAATTATCTGTCGAGAACTTGCGCCGCCCGAAGGAGAAATATTTCTGTCGTGATGTCTAAGTTCTTTGCATGGTCGAATGCTCCTGGTCAGGGTCAGGGTCTGGGTCAGGGGAGGTTGAAGTCGTATTATGGCGATTCGTCAACTGTCCGGGAACGGGAATGGGAACGGGAACGGGAACAGAGCAGAGATGGCCGGGATCTGAGTCAGTGGCTTCCGCCCAATAGGCACACTGGATCGCTGTTCACCTCCGTGACGGAGGCAGCGGATGCGGCAACAGCTGCCTATATGGCGGCCCATCGCAGGGATGCAGCCCAACCTAGTGGCGTTGTGAAGCGACGGAAACTGCCAGCGAAACGTACAAACATAGAGGTCAGCACATTTGAATCGATTGGTGGAGCTGGTGGTGCTGTCCCAACGAGCCACAATGAAGCAACAGTAGCTGCCAAGCCTGTGGCCAGGAGCGCAAACAGCAATCGGAAAAGGACTATCGCAGCACTTACTGGGGGATCACTGCCCAGGCATCCGAAGCACCTGCTGAAGCAGCCGCAACCGTTGCCCCTCCAAGACATCGAGGGTCAGAATACGGCCAAGCTGAGACAGTCCGGGGGACAGTCCGGTCTGCGATCACGCCGCCCTGCCGGTCAGGGGAGGCCTCTGACCAAATGGATAATGTTGCCTGTGCGCAACTTCAAACAGTCGAGTGAGTCGTCCTTGGACTGCAGTGAACAGGAAGCGGTGGCGCCGCAGCAGGGCAGCAAGGTCAAGGCGAGCACAAGCTATCAGCTGCGCTTTAAGACATCTTGGCCGGAGGACGTTAAGGAATCGGTTAGTCATTTGAAACGACGGCGCCAGGCTGCCCAGGCCCGGCTTAGTGGACATTCGCGCATATTCTGTGTGCCCAGTCGGCGAATCATGCTGGAACACGACCTGAAGCAGGCGCAGCTGAATCAACTCCGGCCCAAGCGAGTGCAGCCAGCGAAAACTTTGCTGTTGCAGACGGACGACGTGGCGGAGACGACGTCCGTCAACAACAGCGAAATGTCCACAACCCCGACGAACCAGTCCTTGGCCAATGCTCAGCCACAGGCGAGTGATAGTGACTGTGACTCTGTTTGCGTTGACACTCTGGCCACGGCTAACTGCGCTCTGGACAAGAAGAAGGACAAGAAGGATGGCTGCATGGTGACCAACATGTGGTCGAACGACCAAATCTTTGAAAAGCCCATTGTCCACCATCATGGCGCCTCAAAGTCCCTGAAGTTGACTTCCACGGTCATTCACATTGTGCCAGAAACGACGCCAAAGGTGTCGCCACCAGTAGCTGCCACCACCACCAGCACCACAGCACCAACAGCCAACGTAGGCAGTAAAGTGATAGCTGTAATGGGAGCAACTGGATTGGCAGCTAAATCAAAGGCTGCCACCGTGACAAAGGATGTCCATGTGCCAAGGGCAGTGGGAGCAACAAAGCCCAAGACGCCCGTAACAACAGTCATCACCTCTGGTCCCATGAAACCCAAAACCCCTGTGGCGCAAGCGGACATCAATCCAGCCCTGCGGCGTTTGCTTCAGATGCCCAAGCCAACGGCCATGACTACCTTGCAGTTTCCGCAGCATCTGGCTGTCGCAGCCGCCCAGTCCCAGGCAGCCAACGCCCCAGCCGCAAGGCAGCGGCCACAGCAACAGCTGGAGAAAAAGCCGCCGATGGTTGCCTCAACGACCGCGCCAATGTCGAAAATAGTGCGCATGGAGCAGCACCGTGTGCCGCGTACCATGGAAGATGGCATCGATGTGAGCTATGAGAAATTCGTATCCACGCCGCTGGCTCGTGGCAAGAAGCCGCAAGCCATCCGCTATCTGTATCGTCCCATGGTGCGCAGTCTCAACAACTCGCCCAACAGTCGACGCAGCCGCCGCTCCAAGAAGAGGCAAGGACAGAAGCAGGATCAGGATCAGGATGGGCAGCAGCAGCCAATGTCAGGTGAGGAATCGCAGGACACAGACGTATGGGAGCCGAGGTCAGTCAGCAGCAAGCATGAACAGAGCACAACGTTAGCCGATTCCCCCCGGTTTGAAGGCGGCGGCTTGAAGGCAGACGAATCTCTGCCAGAGACAGAGCCAGAGCCAGATGCAGACAATCGGCAGGAGAAGCCGGCAGAACCGCAAACGAAACAGCAGCGCAAGAGCAAGCAAAACCCACTGCCGTTTTGGATGCCGGGCTGCAAGTCCAAGACAGCTAAATCGACAGCCTCACGTATCCTGCTCTTGAACTACCAGCCAAAGGCGACCATTTTGGAGTGCCATACCGGCGCGAATATCTGTTTCCATACGCCGGTGGGTTTCTTTCCCAAGGACGCCACGACTGATCACGTCCCCGATCAGCTGGCCCAGGAGCCGCAGATGCTGCCGCAGCCGCAGCTGTCGGGCATTGTTCCCTACATCACCTATGAGGATATCGAAAGGGAAATGGCCAAGAAGCGGGCCTTGGGCAACAAGCCCAAAGCGATTCCGTCTGGCGGCAAAACCGTTCGCTTCAAAGTCGATCAGCCCAAGAGCAGGGGCAGCACCAGTAGCCATCACAGTCTAAATACCCACAACGAACCAAACGATCAAACGACGCATTTCACCTCCACTGCTGTCAGCAAGAGCGAGATGACAACCCAACCCGCCACTGTGTCCCCCAAGGCCCCGGCCAAGGGCAAGAAGAAGAAGGGCCACAAGAAGAAGGCTCGCAAGTGATAGTGAAGCAGCAGAGGAGACGGTGAAGAATCCCTTGTGATATTTTAATAACCCGGTAGTTTTAGTTTACTCATCACTTTGGAAAACTACTAAGCATGTTAAATATCTATCCATCGGTCCACAAAATTTGTAGCTGCATTGTACAAATACCCAAGTAAATTGAAATTAAACTGAAACCCTAAGAAAACACACACAGCACAGCACAGCGTTCAGTCGGCTTAACAACACACAAGGACAACGCAAGACCCGACCCTGACCTTGACCATGTGTGCTAGTCGCCAACGCAATGATGTCATCCCATCGACTAGATATTTATAATCTCCATCGACTAGAATGACAACAGTCATAATGACGCACGGACCACCCACAACAACCCACAGGACAGACAGACACGCACCCACACCCACATCCACACCCACTTGACTATATCAAATTATTCCCAGTGAATGGCATTTCACAAAGGAATTATCAGATTAATCAAACTATTCTCCTCCACCACACTGAGAGGAAACCTCTTTAGTGCCAGAGGGAGACTCTGTCTACAGCTGTTTGTTTGCGCTTCGTTCATGTCGGGGAAATTAATTCTAGAAACTTTATAGTTGGCTTGTGAGGAACGGAAGAGCTCAGCAGATCCCGGTCTTGGAAAATTCTTTAACAGAATTAATTATTTACGAGCCTCTGTCGATGCATTTTGGCTCAAGACAATCACAGTTAACAGTCTTTAGGGCTAACAAAAATGATCTATGAAATGAATTACCAACTTCCAGCTTTAAAAAGTGATAAAAAAAGAAGCTTTTAATGGTCATTTGCCAATTAAATTAATCACACTTTTCACATGATATGTGTAAGGTGAACTTGAACTAGTTATGATTCAGTAAAATCTGATTTCGAACTTGTGTGCTCACTGAGCCTTGATGTGGTCTCTCTAGGTTGAACAGCACATGCTAATGAATTGCCTGGCTGGCTGGCTGGCTGTCTGGGTGGGTCTAGGTGTCAATGAATATTAGTGGGAAACATGCAAATGTATATTTTATATTATATATAGACACACACACACATACACACACACACTGGCAGGCACACATTTGTGACAATCAAAGGCAATTAATGAGATTGGTTACTGGGTCGCCACAGGGCGAGAATACAGACGCCTCTCTGGCCAGGTAGTGGAGGGTGTATAGCGCCTAGTGCATGTGCTGTGTAGTTGCATATAAAACAATAATATTATTGACGAATAAAAACGGGGAAAGAGCAGAACAAACACAGAACAAAAACTAACAACTGTGTCTAATTAAGATTTATGATGAAAGTCAAGGCTGCGGGACGAAGTGCATGGAAACAAGCGGGCCGACACGGGGCAGTGGGTGACTGTAAAATTTTATATCTAGCTGTAGTCAATGGTACACACACACACACTCACTCACATATCATGCCTACAGATAGATAGACAGATAGTCGGTATATAGTATTGCGGATGATTGGAGGGCCCTCTGTCTAGCTGAACAATGAGGCGAGGCGTTTATCTAAAGCAATTGAGTTGCAGCCACAAAAATATCTAAATATGTCAGCAACGGCCCACCATCGGCTTTAGCCGTTATATAATCTCAAGCTGTGGGAACAATAAACTGAATAAAACGTGGCCATTTGCTAATGATCTCTTTGGTATTTTAGGGAATTAATTAGCAGCTGATCGATCTCACTAAACACATCGTTTGATTAACACCAATTAACAAAACGCAAAAGGAAAAGCTAGTCTTGGGCCTTGTAGATCATTGATGATCATTGAACGATAGAGACACAAATATATCGAAACGATTCTCACGATCGATGATTCATCATCCCCTGATCACTATTAGTGAGATCATTGCACTGTAGCTCAGCTCAAATGGTTTATTTTACTAATGGAAAGCTAAATCACTTCAAACAACAACTAACAAGTTAAGCAATAACAAAGGAGGCCAAAATGACCCCACCGCCCAAGCCATTAAATCTTACAAAAAACCAATAACAAATGCCATTTATAACCCGTTAACCTTGGCCCACAACCCACTGTTGCTCAAGAGACAGTCCAAATAGTACAACAAGACATTGACCCGCTATGCGTTATGATTGGGGGGCCTTGCCTACCAGCTTCCATTAAACAGCCCTGACCCTGACCCAATGCGGATAATCATAAGTGGGAAAAAGGATTTGTCAACTCACTTGTTGGTTATCTCGAGCACATCGGACATCATTAAACGATATTTGCGTCGAAAGTGCTGTCCCTGTTTCGTCTCCAGCAGATACTTGTTGCAGAAATCCGTCAGCGAGATAAAGTAGATGAAGCCCAGCGAGGTGAGGAAGAGTCCGCGCTGCAGGGTGATGCGGTCGGTGGTATTGGGTATTTGCCAGAGGCTGCCACAGGCCAGGCCCATTGAGCCAATGGAGAAGGCTAAGGAGAAATAACAGCCGCGACGAGGACGCGGACAGGGTGCCACCGTTGATGTTGTCTCAGTGGTTCCATTGCCATTGGCCGTTGCCAACGACTCGGAGGCCGGATTGCGTCGATTCTGCATTATTCAAAGCGCTGCAGACTCTCTGAAGATTTATATTCTTTGTATCCTTTGCTTCCCGTTTATCCTTTGGATGTCCGTGATGTAGCCGTAACAGATGCGATTCACAACCTGTTGCCTGGACGGTGTTCGTGTCTGTGTCCGTGTGTGTGTGTGCGTGTGTGGGTGTCAGTGTGCTGGTGTCTTTGGGGTTTCCTTCAACAGTTTACACTCGATGCACTTTCATCTCCGTTAGCTGCAATTGAAAGTGAAATTGGTAAGTTTAATGCGAGCCCAAATGAAACGATTAATTAATCTACAACTAATCTGTCCTACGCGGGTTGACCAAGGCCGCTGCTATCAGCACTGAACTCTGTTGTCTGGACTACTAAACACACAGCGCATTTGTCTGCCCTACATGGACTATCAATCCGAGACGCAATTTATATGTGTTTGAGTGTGTAAATACAATCAGACATTATCGGTTGTGACCCGATGAAAGTTGCTACTTTGCACCCCCGCCCCTGTCAACCCCACAGGTTTCATTCTAAACAATGAAGCCTGCGTGGGGGGTTGGCGGGAAAGCAATCTTATCCGTTATCTGCACACTTCATCGACAGCTTAATAGCTCATTAAGGCAATAAACATGTCTTGCCTGTGTGCATATTGTTTGTATAAACGACAGACAGATTAATTAAACTTTGTTCTGTTTATTTTTGTTTTGTTTTTTTTTTTTTGTTGTTGTTGTTTTTTTTAAAATGCATTTCAATTGCCGCCGCTCGATTGGCATATTTTTTCTGTGACGTCATATTGCGTTAACGATTATGCAATTGGCCAAACGCCAGCAAGAGTACGAACTCAATGATCAATTAGTTGAATTAGCTGTTTAAATATATAAACAAAACCGAGGGGGGCAACAACAGCAACAACAAAATGATCTAATCACTATCAAATACATAGACAACTGTATACACTAGACGGGCCCAGGTACACCGAATACACTATTGCACAGTGCCGGGTAGAAGCGGTTTTATTGCTAATATGGCATTAAAATTATTTTTTTTTCTGATTTCTACATCTATAATATATATAGGAAAATTTCACAATGTTAATATTGCAAACACACGGAATTGCGCCAAAATCCACATTTTAATACAAGTGAAGAGCTTCCAAAAGACACAGGTAATAAAAAATATAAACAGCTGCGCTTGTTTGACTTGGCTCACTCGAAGACGCGATTCAAATATGTATCGATATATTGAGATTATCATACGATATAAACTATCAATGCTTGTTGTTTTATATAGATATATTTATTTGATATTTTTATACCGATAGCTCAATGCATTCTATATAAAATTTAAAATCTTTAGAAAATATTCATTATTTTTTATAGCTTGCCATCTTATATCTTAGTCATTTTTAATCCGATTTAAATATTTATTTCAGGAGTGACTGTCAACTTGTTACAACATTTTGTCTCCAATACACTTGTGTCAGCTGTTGACGTCTTCAAAAACCACAAAGAGAATAATAGAAAAAAATACTGCATAAAAAATAACTCAGGTTAAGGCTCATTGCATTTCGTATTGCTGGTGTCCACTGCATTTGTTAATGACAGGTAAATGATGCGGGCATTGCTATTAGCTTAGGTAAAGAGGCTCACTCATCATCAATGTTGCTAATTTTTAATCTGAATGTTGCGTTAATATGGCGGTGTTATATATATTTAGCTGTTATTTTATTTAAATTTCTTAATCCCTAAAATGACTACTGTTTTTTACTTATATTATAACAAAAAACATAAGAAAGACGTTATATTAGTTTTATTTAAAAACTAGCAGATACTTTCCCGGCGCATTGCTAGGAAACAAATACCAACGGGGATCGTCTAAATGTTTAACGGTTAAAATCGGCTCATCTTTTTTTTTAATTTTTAATTATTCATCAAGTTACTTATTTACTTAGAAACTAAAATAACAAGTAACGCCAAATGTTGGCGGTAAATTTTAGATTAAAACTAATTTTTATTCCAAAGATTTTCTGAAAATATTTTAGAAATATAAATGCAACTGTTATGAATTTGGAAGTATTAATACAGCAACATGCATCAGTAATGCACTGCTAAGCGCAGCAAATAATTTGCCTGTTATTTTTCTACCACCGATATACTACGTTGTTGGATTTATTGTGCGACTTGTTCATATACCGTGCACTCAGGTATATCTGTTGCCTATTGTTTTAGTCGATCTCTACAAATGTTGCTACGACAAGCGCGATATTGCAAAACGAAATCTCCAATCTACAAACCGCTAAAACAGACAAAAAATATTTTTTAGTTCGTGTCGTTCTGTTTATTATTTGTACATTAAAATGGCGAAAAGTCTCGGTCGTTCGTGCGCGCATAATAAACTAATTATATTATTGTTAACTATTTGCGGTTCAATACAATCACAGTGTGCAACAGCAAGATGTAAGTTTTATTCAATAAAAATAACCAAATCTGCTTGCTGTTATTGAAATAAGTTTCACACAACTTAATAGTGTGCGTGTTTACGTCTATGTATTAGTGTTTGCTCCATAGTGTTGTTTTTTTTTTTTTATTCTTGTACGCAATTTTTTTTTTAGTTTTTCTGTGACTAGAGAAAAAAATAAAACGTATGTAATATACGCTTAACGTACATACTACTTGGTGGTCCAATATGTGGCACAATGTACACACAAACAAAAATATTTATTTGTACACAAGTGAGGAATAGTCATTAAGGTGACGATGATGACGAAGTCAAAGAGCTACCACTGAACGTACATATGCATATACATGGGTGTATTGGTAAGAGGGGGACGCAAGCACGGCCAGGGGAACGAACAGTAGAGCGCGCTCAGCCAGTCAGTTGGTACTTTTTTTTTTTTTGTTCCGTTCCCCTCACCCCCCCTCCTTGGTTTTGTTGTGGATGATGAAATTATTAATACCGCCTGCCTGCGCCCGCCTGCCATGTTGTATTTTTATTTTTATTTTTGATAGCAAGAAAAAAGAAGAAAAAAAAACTCTTGTTTTGAAGTCTTGCAACTGACAACTCACTTGCTCACTTGCTGGCTATACATAGGCTACCGCTACCACATTGTACATTGATCAGGTGCATGAGTGCGAAGAGAGGGAACGTGCACGTGTGTGCGTGCGCGAATGTTACCAGGTGTGAACGACAATGAATTGTAGCGGTCAGCTGTGCACAAAATATGAAAACATGCACGTTGCTTGGCTGGATACACTTTTATCTTCTATTTGCCAATCATAGACAACCGTTTGATAATTATCATTTATTAATATATATATATATATGTGTGTGCGTGTGTGTGTGTGTGTGATATGCTTAGCCAGTTTGTCACATTTCCAGTTATTTTATTCCGCGCTAAATACGTTAATTGACAGCACAGCAAAATCACAAGAAAAGTCCCCAAAAATGTAGAAAACCAAATACAATTACATCGACTAGATCTTACTCTGCCCATAATCATTAGTCTTTGTCTTTTCCCCCTTCATTTCAATCTACATTGAAACTGTCATGCTAACTGTAACTTAACAAAAACGAAATCAAAATCAAGTGCATTGCGCAGTCAGGTGTGAAAAGTGGCAACATGACATGGCGTCCTGCTGCTGTTTTTTCTCTCTCTCTTTTTTTTTGTTTTTCATTATTAAATTTGTTTTCGGTTTTAGTAAATAATTTGAAACATTTTTTTTTGTTGTTGTATTTTTTATACGCTCCACGCTCATTCGCGCTATGCTCCACTTAACGTGCAACAATTTTCAATCCAACGACGACATCGCCAACTTGCATATTTTCAATTGTAATTTGTGGCGCATTTTTATTAAGGCAACTTGGAGAAGAAAGGCGCAAATTTGTTTGCGTTTGCGTATTGTTTTTTGTCACACAACACACACACACACACACACACGCATTCTATTGTTGCTGTCGCCACACAGGCAATTTTCAATTTAAAATAAATCGCCTAAAACAAAAAAAAAATAAATTCAAAACCGCCAAAAAAAAACCTAAAAAAAAAACCTAATAAGCTGGCCACCCTGTCACTCCCTCTCTGTCTATCGTTCTTTGTTTTTCTTCTTTTTGGTATCCCCATCTCGCATCAGGTGGCAACATTGCGTCTTGCCGGACAACAACAGCTTGCAGTGCCTACCATGGGTGCCAAAAAGCACCGTTACTCATCAGCTCTAGGCAAAGCTGTATTTGATATTTTTTTTTTTTTTTGGTGTTGGTGTTGGTTTTCGTGTCTTTTTTTTTTTTTTATTATATTTGCATTCTCTCTTTGGGGTTCATCTATGCCAGAGACTCAGAATTTAGTGTTGGTTTTTGTTGTTGTTGTTGTTGTTTTTTCGAGTGTTGTGTAATTAGCCAATAATGCAAGGCGTCTTATACTGAAGCTCTAAAAGCTAAAAAAACTGGCTGCGCTCTGTTGGATAGCAGCCATGTTAAGACGTCGACAGAGAAGTTCATTTACTTGATCCGCACAGTGCCGCAGGGAATGAGCTTATCAAAGGGGGATTAAGTGTCGCACTGATATAAGCCAGGCTAATGGGTTGAATGAATTAAGCAAACATAATTGCGAAAGCCCTAAAGGTGATGATAACTCAATACCACTGAGTGGAGAATGAGAAGCAACGTCAGTGACTGACGCTTTTAGAACGGGTTGTTAACAATTCTTTGGCCCCTCCCCTCCCCGCCCCACTGGCGACTTAAAACTTCAGTTGAATCTGAAGGTGAAAAAATATTCTACAAACTCCAGGTGAAGAAATTCGTCACGCTGCCCCCTGATATTGATTATGCTAGATACGCCACTGGTTTCAGCCAACACATACGCACACACACACACACAGACACACAGGCACAGGCACGCATGCACACTGTTGCATTTTAGTTCAGCTATTAAATACATTTGTATCTACATTGACATTTTGTTGATACAGTTGCCGCCGATTGACTTTTCTTTGTCTCCACCCCCCCAAAACACCCACTTAATCAACTGCATTTACATGTCTCTACACATACACATACCTATGCATGTGGTATATATAGATATTGCAGCCGCTTTGTTTTCTAAATAGTGTCTCTGTGTGCGTGCGTGTGTGTGTGTGTCGGTGTGTGCTGATGTCTTTTTAAATAATTATAAGCTAGCGAACGCATATGTGTTAGGAAAGGAATCAATTAAAGTCAGTTATCAGCAGGCTTTGCATTGATTGAATATTGCCCTCCAGCACTGGAACTTGTAATCGTTGAGTGCTCGCCTCCCCTCTGGGGATCGCTACTGAAGAGGGTGGAATGGTGCGGGGGGAATAACAACACAGAGTCAGGCAACAACTGGCACCACGCATTGGTCATTAAGCTTCTTATCAAGGGCGCCCGCTGCCACTGTTGCTGCTGCTGCACAGTTGGCGAGATAAACATTTAGCAGCCACCATCACCATTCACCATCCACCAGCTCTCTGGTCTCTATCAGCCAGTCATATGCACATCATCAAACAGTTTCAGCAAATGTGACTAAGTTTGATCGCTCAATGATTCATTGCATGTTCACGTTCATAATTAAGTTCATTGGCATGTGGAGCGGTGGGGTGGGGTGGGTCGGTTGGTGTTGCTCGCCATACACATTGTCAGAAGCCAAAGGTCACCAAAGACTATTAAGCAGATCATCAATGATTTGTGTAATTGAAATAATGATGGCAGTAAGCTGCAAAGGAATTTCAAGTTTTTCCACTTTATTATCATGAGAATTATTCAAGCAATTTTCTAATGATTAGTTAACCTCTTGAATCCCCAAAAACATTGATTTTTAACAGTAAAGACAGCAATAATAATTAAATAAATTATCTAGGAAGTCGTTTGTCTGTTTCTGTCTTTGTTTTGTCCAGTGAACACACAGTGGAAACCCTAGAAAGTTCTTCGCTGCTGCTGGTGCTGCCGACCTCCGTCATCTTTAGCATTTCAATAGGCTGGTCGGCGGCCTATGTGGGCTAAGCCAAAACAATTGCCGGGCTTTGTATGCCGCCTTCTGAAGAATTCTTTCGACAATGCCATGTTTGTGTCTCCTCTGGCAACCGGAAAATGTTTGTCCATTCGTCATACCCGTCATAATCACCGATCATGATGATAATCGTCATGAAGACATCGTTTGCCTTTGCCTTTGCCTTGGTTGTTTCTACTTCCCATTGATTTTTTCCCTCGATAAGCTTTTCCGTCTAACGGACAGCTGCAGACAGTCAACAGTTCAAGAGTTGAATTATTATATTTGTTAGAGAAAAATGCTGGAATCGACCTTGACAAAAACATTTTTACTTAATGAAATGTCGTGCAGACAACACCGACAACAGACAGTAACATGCATGTGCTGTTGTTGTTGCTGTTGCTGTCAATTATCAGCAGATTGGGAAAGTAAATTTGTTGACACACAACTCCCCACCCACCCGTCAGAGTGACTGTCACGAAACGAAAAAAAATTCTCATTGCAAAATTATTAAAAAGAAAAACAAACAGCCAACCGCCCTGCTCCACCCACCTTTGACGTGTGCGTTTCCCTTTGGTTTTTTTTATTTTTTTAATGGTTTGTTTGCTATCAACATTGTGTGCTTAGAGCTTGAGTGACTTGATAAGTGAAAATAAAGACAAAATTCCTGCCATTGTGCCAACTAAGCAGAAACTGCAACCACTTGGTCCCTATGATATACGAGACTCCCTAAGGCCTTTAAGAAAGAAAAAAGCTGAGCGAAGCGATAACCATTCAAATGCTAAATGCACCGCTCAAATTGCCAGAGTTGCTTGGGAGAGTAAAAGGAAGAATTAAAAATTCTAAATGCGCAATTCGGTTTGGATTTTTCCATAAAAGTAGCGCCGCGTCGCGTCTCTTTTATTCATTTTTTTTTTGGCAAAACTAAAAGTTTCAATTTCACACAGCACAGCACATGGCCATGTAGAGCAGCTCAGTCATTGCTATGCTAAATTCAATTCAAATCGGTAATCGAAAAAGTTTGCTGCTTTCATTTCATTTTGTATTTAAAATAAAAACAAAAAAAACTTTGCATTTCGTAGGGGGAAAAATCCAACAGCAACGTCACCGATTTGTCCAACTAATCAGCATGGATCGACCTGTAAAGCTGTTTACATTGCAAAGGGAAAATATTTACAGTGTAATCATCTGTTATCTTATCGCTCAACTATACGTAGATAAAGGGAAGGGAAAATGAGGAAATGGCAAGTGGACAGGAAATCAAATTACTCGATAGTTGAAAATTATTTACATTCGATTGTGATTGCAGAAAAAATATTTTGTTGCTCGTAAATTAGTAAAAGTTATGCGGCATTAACAGCTAACTCATCATCATCATCATCATCATCAATGTAACATTAACATGATTATAATCTTCAGTGCGTCTCTCTCTCTTTCTCTCTCTGCCTCTTGTTGATGTTGCATAATAATTAGCTGTTGTTGTTGCTGCCGCCACTGACTCATACAGTCTCAGCATTCGCCTTCCTCTGCCCCACTGTTTTACATCGCCATTGCCACCATCACCACCTGCTGCCCCATTAACTGTTTATCTATTTACATGACCATCTATCCCCCTCTAACAGCCTCAAAGTCTTTGTCACTGTTGTTGCTGCTGCTGTTGCTGCTGCTGTTATTGCTGCTGTTACTGTTACGGCTTTTCAATTCAATTGAACTCGGTGTTAATTGTTGTAAATGGTTGACTTTATAGTTGGTGGCGATGGTTTTATTGTTATTGTTGTTGTTTTAAAAACAATTGGCGTAAATTTATGCAGCATTTGATTGAAAACCGAAAGCTGTACACGTTGTATATTTTGCATGGTTACCCATGTGTGCGTGTGCGTGTGTGTGTGTGTTAATGACCTTAAGGGGTAGAAGGTGGAAATTTTTTAGCACATTTTGTATATTTTATCATGATTTTCGCAGAGAGAGAGAGAGAGAGAGAGAGAGTGACCCAGATATTTGGGGGCCGGCTTGAGTCGTCCGCACTTTCCCCCACTTTGTTTCATTTATTGTTGAATTTGCTTAAATTGATAAAAAGCCAAAACCCATTGAGTTCAGCAATTAAATTGACCGTTTTTTTCAAGGTTCTCAAGGTCCCAACGACTGATTTATGCTCTTCAAAAGTTCGTTTTTCCTCACATATAACTCATACCCTCAAATGCATTAGCTGAATTGACACACAGCTAACAGCTGTTGATAAATCCCCATTACATATTGCAATCTGTGTGTGTGTGTGTGTGTTACACACAAATGTCATTTAAAAATAGAAAATCAATACTCTTAGCGGCATCCAATAGCAGTTTGGCTTAATTACAACAACAACAGTTACAGCTACAGCCACACACCCACCCACACACACACACACACACTTGATTGAAGCACGCAAAAATAGGCACAAAATGCGGTTACCTAGAGTCAGAGCGTGAAGGGCTCGGGCCCATTGAATTGCGCAACTTGAAAATATTTATTATGAATTTATTTTACGTAAGAAACTGTAATGAATTGACTTGATGGATCGGTAATCGCTGCAAGTCTCGTCTCTCATTTCCGTTTCCAGTTTGTTAATTTAATGTCAAATTTTAATGCAACCATTGTGGTTTCCAAGCCATCGATTTGTCTATAGTTCATGAGTAACTTTATGTTTATTTTGCAGCATCAGCTGATTCTTATTACACCATCGATACACATCTCGCTTACATTGATCCGCATGAAATCGTTAGTCTATCGACGAATGGCGCTGAACACCTGTTGCGCCAGAGACGGGCAGCTGCATCGGCGGCCGGACCGTTGCCAGATATCAAGAATCAATACGAGAGCGTCAATGTGAATGCCACGGATACCACGGTGACCACAGTGGATAGCAAGCAACCATCTGGCCCTGTCTCCTACAACATTCATAATGTGGGCGTCAATGGTACGGGTCAGCGTAAGGATTACAGCGTTGGAGCAGCAGCAGTAGCCGCAGCAGCAGCAGTAGCAGCCAACAACGCAACCACAACGATTAATGTGGCCACTGGTGACAAGAAGCCGGTTCAATTGTCACCCGCACAGCCAGTGTATCCCAAAAAGGTGGCCAGTCAACAGGGTAGCAGTAGCAGCAGCAGCAGCTCCAGCTTAGCCACCAACACCACATTGACAGGGGCAATTGGTGACAAGAAGCCGATTCTATTGCCGCCCGTGCAGGCAACATTCATGGAAAAGCCCATAATCGATGAGGTTGATGTTTCCGAGGATGAGATCAACAAGGACATTGCCGCCGCCAAGCTAAACCGCACCGAGGACTATCATGAATACTATAACAGCACATTGTATGTGAACAAGGAGGAGGCTGCCCAACTGTGGACCGAGATGCGCAACATTGCAGACATTCCCATGCTGTCGTCATCGCATCGTCGTGCCATGACCGTTGAGCTGCAGTTTGCCTTTCCCTTCTATGGCCACAGTTTACGCAACATAACTGTGACCACCGGTGGCTTCCTCTACACCGGCGAGTATGTGCACTCCTGGCTGGCGGCCACGCAGTACATTGCCCCGCTGATGGCCAATTTTGACACGAATATGTCATCGGATTCGTTTGTCCGGCTGCATGACAATGGTAAGTTCATCTCCATCCATCCATCCATCCATCTATCCATTTCTTATCGAAATCCCCTTTGAAGGCACCGCCTTTACCGTGGTCTGGGAGAATGTGACCCTTCAGGACAAGCCAGATTACGGCAAATTCACATTCAGCGTCACGCTGCATCAGAGCGGCGATATTATCTTTGTCTATTACCAAGTGCCCACGGTAATCAATGCCATCCAGGACCTTCATCATCCGGTCAAAGTGGGCCTCTCCGATGCCTACATCATTGACAAGCAGCTCATCTGTAAGTGCCAAGGATGCCAGCCAGACAGACCCTCATCTTAACTTAACTCTTCTCTCTCCCTCTCTGTGGTTGGGTGTTGATTTGTAGGGTCACGTAGGAAGACCATTTACGAGTACCACCGTGTCACCTTTGGTCAGCAGCAGATCGTGAGCTCCACCATCATAAAGCTAACGGCACTGCCCACATGTCTGAGCAACACAGACTGCCAATCGTGCATAAATCACAACACAACATTCGTTGTAAGTATCTCCCACCATCCATTGCTGGCTCCTCTCGATGCTAATCTTATCCGTATCCTTATACCTGTCGCAGTGCTCTTGGTGTCCAACCCTGAATCGTTGCTCCACGGGCACCGATCGCAAGAAACAGGAATGGCTGCAAAAGGGTAAGTCAATCCCTGTCTGTCCCAATTGATTAATCCATTTGACTGGCTGCCCTTGTAGGTTGTGAAAACTTGTCCATCGACACGGCTGCCAAGTGCCCGGCACTGGGTGAGAAGGGCAACAATGCCGCCCAGGAGCAGCAAAGCAAGAACAGCACCAATAGCAGTAGCGCCTTCCTACCGTCCAGCTCAACGGCCGTCCCTGTTGTTGCCAGCTCAGCGGTCACAGAGGCACCGGAGAGCAGTACGCGACAAACGCCAGCCGCGTCTGGAATGGTTGCTGACGGCAGCAGTAGCCACAAGAGCGAACATCTGGACGCCGAAGTATCTCGGGTGGCGTCCGAAAACAAAAGTGTGGGCGTCGCCTTTGGCTTCATGATGCCCATTTGTTTGGTGTTTGTCGTTACGCTCTGGCTCTTCTATGCGTATCGGAATCCGCACACAAAGAGCGGTCAGCTGCTCATCCAGGTGAGTAACGACCAAAGCTCAGCCATTAACGTCTGATATTATAGCAAAAAAATATAAAAATCTTTAAATTTTATATACTTTTCATGCAGTCCAAGCACTTGCATCAGGTTTGTTCTCCAATCTGATTATTTGTACAGCCATCTCGCTCGCTCACAGTGCTGAATTGCTAAACTGAATGTGTTTTTTTCTTTGCTTTCCTTGTTTCAATTATGCAGTTTCGTCCCAGCCAATGGTCGTGGAGGCGCGGCGAGGCGCGGTATACAGCAGCTACGATACACATGTAAAGACAATCGACAATGGAGTGGAGATGTGGCGGCGTGGCTACAACCGCACGGGCAGGAATGCAAGTCAGCTAAGACAAAGATAATAGAAAAGAGAAGGAAAGATAACAAAAAGACAAAGACAACAAATAGGGAAGGGAAAACTAAATCAAGTGAAAAATGGTCAACTGCGCCACCTCATAGCACAAGAAATTGAAGGCAGACGGCAGACGGCATAGATGTCGTCATGGAGTCACGCAGTTGCAATGCGTAAATCTTTAATTTCCTCTACCATGAGGTGGCCAACAAAACAGAACAGAAATCACGCATTAAGCAGCACCCCCTGGATCTCCCTAAAACAGCAGCCCCAAACTAACATCGTTTTTATACAACTCGCATCCGTAACATTCACCCGTCAAGTTTACACGCCAAAAACTTTAATGATTGTCAAAGACCGACAGTTTCAAAAACACGCAGACGCATCCTTATACCAAAAAAAAAGAGAAAAAAAAATGTATATTCAACGTAGCTGTGTGGTTTACGGTTTACTATGTCATTTATGAATTATAGAAGCGAAAAGATTGCGAAATTAAATGAATTAATTGGCTTTGAAAACGTTTGGCTTGGACAGAGGAAAGAAAGAATAAAACAAACGCGTCTGTCTCATTGGCTAGAGAGTTCCAATGGCTTGTAAATGGCATTCAAGTTTCGGCCAGGCCGAAGCTAGCTTTTACTTTTATTTATTAATGCTGTAGGATGGCCGAAAAGTTGATCTCACATTCAAGTTGAACGAAAAAACGAAGAAATTTTTCAATTCAGAAGAGAAAACTAGAAAAATTCACGTTTCCATTTTAAAAACAACATTTTGGTTAGCTTTTCCGCAATTCTACGGGGTTTTTTTATGTATTTTTTTGTGTCAATATAACCGCAAACTGTTTCGATGTTGTATAAAAGTCGAAGAAAAGTCGAAAAACGAAATTTGCTCAGCAGCCTCCGCAGCAGCCTCATTATTTAGCAGCAACGGCGAATCAACAAAACCAACAAAAATGTTTTAGTTTAATTATTTTATGTTTTTTTTTTTTTTATTTGTGTTTATAGAAATGTGTGTGGTTTTTTTTTTTTTATTATCACGCTATACCTACAAGATATGCGAAGACGACTATCCGGCAAGGATTTGAGTAAATGAAATGAATGTTTCGTGTGCTGCACAGACATGAGTCTTTCTTCCCCTCTCTCTCTCTCTCTCTCTTGGCTTTTCCTTTCGAGCTAACAGGCAATAGAATGTTTTTAAACAAGTCGTGTTTTCTATTTTTATTATTATTATGTATTATAAACGGCGTTTAAAAGTAGAAGAGCAGAAAGAAATGTTTTTTTAATACGCTACCTACGCAGACCTAGACGGTATAATCAGTTTATATGTGGAATAAATCCAAGACAAGCAACCTCTTCTCTTTGTTAGTATTTTTTTTTTTTTTATTGCTATTAATTAATGTTTTAAAAGCGATGGCACAGCAACAGCTACAATAATAAAACAAACAAACAAACAGATATAAAAATAAAATGATTAAAACTAAACTTAATGAAACTAAATGCATAAATTAAATAGGCAAGAAAAAAACAAAAACAAAAAGACAAAAAACCTTAATAATACTAAAACAACACAAAAAGAAAAACGAAAACGAAAACCAACAGCAACAACAAACGAGAAAACACTAAGGAAATTGTTTAACAATGTATTTTGATAATGAAATGAAATTTGTAACTTAAGCTCTAATTATGTATACATGATAAATTAAATAAAAAACAACAAAACAAAAAAAAACATAAAAGCAATTCAAAATGTTCATTTTATTATCGCTTCTCCTGGTTGCAACGTTTAATTTCACCTGCAAAGCTCGGCTAGTCGACTTAGCCAGTTTCACAACCCCTTTGCACTTAGCCCAGACACAAACAATTCGAAGCGAAGCGTTGTCCGTTACATTTAATTTGAAATTTATTTATACATATTTGCGTTGTGTTTTTTTGTTCTTTTGTCATTATTTATTGGTATTTTGTTGTGGTCTTTAGTTGAAGTTGAACTAGATTAGTTAATGCTGTGAACTGTGTTTGATATTCGTTATGTTATGTTGACATTTTAGCTAATTTGATTTGGTTTAATTGAATGCAGTGAGTGCAGCGTGGGCTTGGGTCCTGGGGTGGGTTGAACTGGATGGGATCAGGATTAGTTTGAATTGCTTTGATGGCTAACAGACAGCTGCGGCTGTTGCTTGGTGGGCTGCAGCTACAGTTTCTGCTGGGCCAGCTCCTCGATGGTCCGGGCATTGGTCAGTGTCACCCAGAGCGGTGACTGGATGCTGGCCAGCGAGTAACTCTCGGCGGCATCTAATGATTGCGACTTGCGCATGGCCTTAGATTCCCTGGCACTGGCGCGTCGTCGTTCCCGCTTACCAAAGGCAGCCGCAGCAGCAGAGCATTCACCGGTCGATCCCTGGCTGCCACTGCCGCTGCTGCTGGCGGCACGCAGCTCCTGCAGGCGACTGCGTCGCTTGGCCAGGGCCAGCGAGTCATGTGTTTCTCGTACGCTGGCCGCCTTGCGCAGCTGTGGCGGCTGCAGGCTAGACGGCGTTAAAAACTGCGGTTTGTCCAGCAACTGCTTAGTGCTTGTGGTTGAGGTCAGCGGCTCCTGGTTGTGGGGCTGCTGCTGCGTGGCTAACTGTTAGCTCGAAGAGAAGGACATCTTGTAGGAATTGGTGTCCATAGGCGACTCAGGATTAAGGATTTCGGTCTGTGTCTGCTCCACATCGCTGCAGCGTTCCTCCACCACTGTGTCCAGCTCCAGAGAGGTGAAGCCCTGGCTTAGGCTTCGTTCAGGACGTAGACTGATAGCTCGCGACGATCGGTAATCTGTGGAATGGCAAAGCGGAAATTGAATTTAGTTTCCCATGCGGCAAATGTCCGAATCGCTACTTCAATGGATGCCAAACGAAAAACGACGTGACAGTGAAAAATGTGGGAAAAACAAATTGAAAACGTGCGACGAGGCGAGCATTAAATAAAACGCTATGTCAAAAGTACTGGACGTGCAAAGGCTACCAAAGAGATCCCGTTGAGATGTGTGCACAGTGGACTGAAATCGATTGAACAGGCTGAACGACTGATAAACTCTTCACACTAAGGATAACCTGAGAGCTAAAGAGCTCTGCTCAGCGCCAGTGCATAGCTGATTGCATAACCTAGGCAAGAAAACGTCATGCGCCATATTAACCTTGTACGACAAGCCAAAAGACTTACTTAACCTGCTTTCTATCTAAAATTATTAAATATTTCGGGTAACGAAAAATATTTCTGCAATAAATCAAAGCCCGATTGGTGGCTCTCAAAACAATGTTCTCTGCAGTAGGATCTGGTTTGGCTTCTGTGGGTTTCTGTGGGTTTCTGTGAGCTGCTGCTGCTGCTGCGTAATTGTTTTCAAAATTTATGCAGACAAAAATATGTGTCTGAAATTCTCACCACAGCCGAAAGAAAGAACGAAAAAGAGAGAAAATAAAAACAAAAGTCCATTCTGTTGCTTTTGCATTTGCATTTGCATTTGTGGTGTTGCCAACTTAACACTGTCGTCGGCAGTTTGTCTGTCTTTTCCGCAACCCCATCAGCATCAACAACAGCAACAGCTCCAGCATCAGCCTTAGCATCAGCCTTTAGCATCAGCCTTTAGCATCAGCATCAGCAGCTGCAGTTTCAAGTGGCGCTCAGCTTCAGTATGTTGGTCGTGTGTCTCACTAAATATGAAATTTACAGTTATAAAAATGTTGCTGCGTGTGCATGCGTGCATGAAGGAAGACGACGAAGCACTGCGAATGCTAAAAAGGGCGAGTTTTTGTATGCAAAACGAGGGCAAGCGCCCAAAGGTATGCAATGTAAATGCAGGCAGCCAACCAGCCAGCCAGTCAGCCAACCAGCCAAGCAGGCAGGCAGGCATACAGCCAACAGATGCTGCTGTGTTTGACACATGTAAATAGCTTACCCACACACACACACACACACACACACACACACACGCAGCCAGGTACACACACACACACTCACACACATACGTTCTCTTTTTTATTGAGTGGCTTTGCAACCAGCACGAGGCGCATTACTATTCACTGTTTTCTTGTTTTCTTGTTTTCCTGTTTTCATGTTTTCGTTTCTTTCTTTCTGTGTTTTCTTTTTGGTTTTTTTCTTTTTCCTTTTTTTTTTTGGCGAGTGTAGTGGAGGCCCCGGCAAGGTAGTTGCAAGTACAATGAACGGACAAATGCTGGCGGCCCGCTAATGTCAAGCGCATGCAGCTGCAGCTCGGCATACTTATTTACAGGTTTTTTTTGTTGTTTATAATTTTCTCTGTTTTTTTTTTTTGTGGTTCCTGTAATTGATTGCCAACCTCGACCCACGGGGCAAGCGGGCGGGTTCATGGAGCCTTTAAAGCGTCAATGTTTGGGCGATGAAACTTGTTGATATTTCCCCAAAGAAACGTGGGGGGGGTTCGATGGGTTGTGAGATCCAGAGAAGCCTTGAATCAATAGAGCAATACGATATGGTAATTCTATAGCCAAATGATGGCGTTGAATAAACTTCATTTTGTTATGGGAAAGTTAATAAAAAATTATTTAGTTTCCAAGAAGTGTAAATGGAATTCAAATCAAAGGCAAATCCAAAGGGGCTAAATTGAATTCGGATCGAGTACAAAGCCGCAAACACATGGGACTAGTTAGCTGTCCATTGACAGGAAGCAGCATTTTCAAGGGGTGGGAGGCGCCCGAAAGCAGGCAACAGCCAGCACTCGTTGTTTGGCATGCGGGCATTTTGATAATAAAACGTTTGTGAGGTTTTTTCTTTTCATTTTTGCTGTTTCTGTTGTGTGTTGTTGTGTGGCTTTTTGTTGTTGTTGTCGATTTAAAATTCAATTTATGAAGAAAAACAAAGGGGGCGACGATAACAACAGACGGCCAGACGACCAGTTAAGCGAAGAGGGCCAAAAACGAAATTCAAATATAGAAAACGGAAAATAAAAACCAAAAATTCATACACTTGTACGTGTGTGGGTGTGCGAGTGTGTGCGAGTGTGTGTACCTATGTATAATAACTACTAAATGACACACACACACACACACACACACACAGAATGCATAAAAAGTTATAAAGAAGAAGGGAAGCAAGGAAGGAAGGAAGGATCTGTTGTGCACTAGTTTCGTTCATCTGATATTTTTATGTTGAATAATAAACGGATATTGTTAGTCATATGCGTGTGGCTGGAAAATGCGAGAAATAAAAACACAAGAAGAAGAAGTAGAAGAAGAAGATGGAGAGGAAGAAGAGAGAAATATCGTAACACACATTACACAACATTCACAACTCACTAAGCCTATGTATTGGACTAAATCTGACCAGGCTGACGGCATGGTCCTGCATATCATAGTTGCGGCGCCTGTCCCGCTCCCTGGCCAACTTGGCCCGTCGCCGCAGACAGCAGATGACAATCAGGGCCAAGATGGGAAAGCCAAAGATGCATGAAACGATTGGTATGACAATCGATTCGGGTGAAACTGTAACGAGAAAGTAAATGGATTGTTCGTTAGCAAGTTGTCATGGCATTTGGATTTAGTTGTTCAGGTATTTGTTGATGCGATTGTTTGCCTCAACGACTGCTGACTGCACTGACACTGCAGTTGCCCTCCATGGACATAGCTAATCCGCTTGCCTTGTCCATTGATACCATTTGGCTACTGCTAAACGCTTTGATATTCAATTTAATGCATCGAATTCATAATTTTATTTCACCACAATTTCCTCTCCACTTCTCTCCCTCTCTCTCTGGCTCCCTGGCTCGCTGGCTCTGTGGAACACCAAGAACAATGGCATGTGGCGTCATGTTTAATGGCATTTGCTTGTCCTTGTTTTGGCGCCCAAAAGCTGGCAAACATATTTGCCTAATTGCTGTGGTTAACCGCAAAATGTCAACGCCTGGACCGCAAATTATTTATTTATGTGTTTATTCTATGACGATTACTGAGCTGTCGAGCTACCCAAGCTACCCAGCACATGGCCATTAACTGGGACAGATTTGGGTTCATGACGCCTCATAATTTTAGATGCCAACAAACAAAAAAAAACTGTAAAAGAACAAAGGAAGAACGGGGTAAGGATTTCATTTGCATGGCCTAAAAAAATGTGCTTGAGAGCGCTGGGAAGTAGGCAACACTTATTCTGCCTGACACAGCGGAGAAGGAGGATGATTATGGCGTTGGCATTGGCGTTGGCGTTGAAAGGCGAGGCTTAGTAAGGTCCTGGCAACGGTTTTCTGGGGCAAATGCTTTTAGGCGAATTCCGTTCGCGCGCCATTTGCATTTCCCTTTCGCCTTCGCCGTTGGCGGCCACTTGATTTGGGCAGCTTTTTAATTTCATTTTCATTTCATTTTTTTATGGCTGCGTTTTTGTTTTTATCTTAATGCTTAAGGTCGACTAACTGGCGACGCTTAACCCCGCCGGCGGCTCCCCGCTCTCTAAGCCCTTTGCGTTGTATTTCAATTTGTCTCATTGCTTATCTCACAACAATAGAGTGTCGAGGGGTCTGAGGGCAGCTTTAACTGTATTTGTATAATAACATCATTTAGCCAGATGCTGATGGAGTTTCGACTCCAGTGAGTACAACTCTTGACATAAAACACGAACTTTTCAGCCATCCTAAACCTGTTTAGTTGAATGGCAATGGGAAAGGACATTAGATAGAGGCAACGCGATGCGTTGTATGACGGTGAGACTGAAACGGATTCCTGTTTATGTAAATTGCAGAAAGGACAATCAAAGACGATTCAATGATATTTTCTTCTAGCCAAAGCTATAGGCAGTTGACTTTTGCCTACAGAAGCTTCGATACCTTTGCAGATTCTTTTAGCAATGTTGCTCGATTCGAAGTAGCGGCAGGCAGATCATCTCTTAGCCTAGATAAACACTAATTAACTTTCCCCTTCGCCACCCCCCCCATAATTACTGTTTTTCTTGTGCCAAAATGGCGAGTCACCCGAAACCAATATCCAGCAAGCAAAGTCCTAACAAGGACTGTTGACAAGCTGTGTGTTTACCAAACTGTCTAAACCAAGTTTCTTGTAAATTCAAAAAGCTGTTAAGGGGGGGGCAACAACAGCAGCAGCAGTGGCAGTGGCAGTGGCACCAACTACCGAAAAACATTGAAATCTACGATTATATGTGGGTGCAAATGAGGGGTTTTGGAGGGAGGAGGGGGTGACCAGAACACAAACAGATTTCCGATATCCAACAGCACCAGGAAGGTCTTTCTTTCCACTCTCTCTCTCTCACACTCTGGGGATTACAGAGGAGATTTTCAATAGGCAGCCCTGTCTATGGTGTTGGCTGTTGTTGTTGTTGTTGTTGATACGATGGGACAACTGGGCTGCTGCTCCTTGTACTTGAGTCGCCGCGCCGCGCCGCGTCGTTCCTTGACATTATTAAATCCAATTAACGCCTTCAAAGTGACAGTTCAAATTTACACAAATTGATGGCGGGTGCGTTGGGAATGAGGATTCAAGAACAGTGGACTGTGGACTGTGGACTCTGGAGTGTTGGCTCCTGGCTGCTCACGCCTCTTGCCCCCTTGGCTACTGTGACTTTGAGGACTTGTGCGTTGGTTGAAATTGTAATCGCTAGGCGCCCAGCCAACAGCAGAGAGTTGGGCAGCTGTAAGGAAGGACCAAGGACCAAGGACAAAGACTCTTATTGACTGTGGACTGCCGCAGCTACTGGCTGGCTGGCTGCTGCTACTTCTACTGTCGATGCTGATGCCAATGCCGATGCTGCCATTCCAGCTGAGTCATCAGACAAACGCTTGATGCTTGAAATATTCAATAAATACAATAAAAATAAGGCTTTCGCTCTCTCCTCGCCCCCCGTCTCCCCCCCCAATGCTCATGGAAATTGAATGTTTGCCTATTTGATGTCGACAACGGAATGCGCTACAAAGGCGGCACAGAGCACAGAGCACTGAGGCCCAGCAGAGGCCCAGAAAGAAAACGGAAGGAAGGAAAGAAGGAAAAGAGGAAAAATTATTGTATTAAAGTCGCTGCTACCCACGTACCCCGTCCAACAAAGTCCAACAGGCCGAGACGAACAAAGCAACGAAACGAGGCTTTCTGTGTTGCCT